>QGOG01003474.1:0-10585 GCA_003313185.1 Collybia sp. MG36 | reverse complement strand
CATTACTAATCCGATCAAATGACAGCATTGCCCGCCCCATCCCCCCTCCCCCCCAGGGATCGTGTTTTCCCGCCACCCTCGGATCCCCGTGCTCAGGGACACGTTAAAAAGTGACTACAAAGTGGCCCTGAATGTGTTTGTTTTGGACCAAATCCGTTGAGAAATAGCTGAGATCTGAGTGATTTGTTCAAAAATGCAAATATATCACTTTTATCATACAAAATCACAGAACCAACAGATTGTAGAGGTAAGGGACGTGTTCAAAAGCAATTCTAGACCACTTTCGATCTGTCTCTACCAAATTTGATTCTGTGGAGAAATGGTTTACATACAGACCATCCATTCCAGATAGCCCCCCTTCTGAGACAGTGCACAACCCAATGAGCTTATAAAAGGTTTAGCATTTCTTTTTGGTGGTCATAGAATCTATTCATCCCCAAGGAGCCCCCATTAAATTATTTATAACCCAGTGGATGAATCTGCCCAAGGCTCTCAAGATAATCATAGGCTACCTTAGTTCCAAGCATAAGCCAAATACAAATTCTTCTGACTTTTATAATTCATGCTCTATTCAATCCCCAGAAGCAGGGAATGGCTTCATGGGTGGTCTATATTAGGTTTTATGTATTTACATGTGATATTTAGTGGGGAGAATGGGGTTCTATGGGCAAAACATCCATATGTTTTCCCAATAAAATAGACATATTGGTTTGGGATATGATATTTGATTTTGATGGGACCCAAAAGAAGTCTGAAAAATGATGGGATGCCAAAGGAAGCCCAGATTTTGATGGGGTGCCACTCAAAGGAAGCAGCTCACATTATAATGGTCCCCCCCCATTATAATGTGTCCAGCCATGTATGGATTATTATCAGGAGCAATAATTACAATCTGCCTGCAGTCTTCTGAGTGAACATTATAATTCCCCCATGCAATGGTGGAGATAGTGGTAAATTATGATGCACACAGCTTGAATTTCCCTGTGAACTTGGGTGGGTGTTCACCTTGGTTTGTTGACAGGTTGCACATCCTGTAACATAGTTTTTGACAAAGGTATACATTCCGGGCCACCAGTAGTCCTGCCGAATCAATTCTAGGGTTTTGTAATGCCCGGGGTGTCCCGTTGCTGGTAGGTCAATGGTCATGGTATTGTGAGATGATATTTTGTCTAAGATCTTCGTCAGGTGGTATATAGCATTGGTCTTTGTAGAAGACCAATCCTTCTTGTATCTTCCAGTCAGAAAGTGCTGATTTCATAGGAGGGGTTCCTCCTTCTTTGAGTGCTTCAATAGCTTGGGAAATCACATCTTCTTTAAGAGAGGAAGCGAGTATCTGGTTCCGGAGGTCGGTGTCAATGATTCTCACAAATAACTCTTCTGGGAGTAATGTAATGTCTTCATTATTGGTGTCTTCTTCCAGATTCAGGTCTTCCCTTTGGGATAAGGCATTGGATTGTACCATTTGGGTTCCTGGTACATGTACTAGTTTGATGTCGAATTCGGAGAGGAAGAGGCTCCATTGTGCTTGTCATTGATTGAGTTTTTGGGTGGTGCGGAAGTATGTGAGGTTCTTATGATCGGAGAAGATGGTGATGGGATGGGGAGAGCCCTGAATGTAATGTTGCCAGGCTTCTAGGGCTCTGACAATTCCCAATAGTTCACGATCATAGATTTCATAATTTTGTTGAGTGGTGTCAAAGGATTGGGATAGGTAGGCACATGGGTGCCAGTCTCCATTTACATCACGCTGGCAAAGTACAGCTCCTGTTGCAAATTTAGAAGCATTGGATTCTAGAGTGAATGGTTTCGTGGGGTCAGGCATGAGAAGTACCAGTGCTTCTGCAAATTTCCGTTTCAGGGTATCAAATGTTTCCTGGCATTCTGGGGTTCATTCCCATTTGAGGTCTTTCTTTGTGAGGTTATTGAGGGGTTTAGCAATATCCGAATATCTCCCAATAAATTGTCAGGGGAAGTTGCCAAATCCAAGGAAGGATCTGACTCCTTTTACGGTGGACGGAGTCGGCCATTCCTTGATTCCTTTTAGTTTAGTGGGATCCATGGTTGATTTGGTCAGATGATCATGCCTAGAAATTCCACCTCATTGGTTTCAAATATGCACTTCTCCAGTTTGAGAAATAGATTGTTCTCTTGAAGTCTTTGGAAGACATGTAAGGTTCTTTGGCGGTGTTCCGATGGGTCTGAAGAATGAATTAAGATGTCATCCATATAGATAACGATCCATCCTTCATTTATCATATCATGGAAGAGTTTGTTCATCATCATTTGGAAGGTGGCTGTTACGATCGCTTCCATTATGATATCATCGGTTTCACATTCATCACTGATGATATCTGTATAATTAGATATCAGTTACATCCCCATCGCGTTTGGGATGTATCTCCCCTTCCTGTTCATCATGCGCTGCCTCCATCTTCCATCGCGCATGATCATCTCTCCTTATTTGATACAGTCTCAACTCCTCACATATGGTATATCTTACACACGAACTATATCAGTAGTGCGCAGCCTCAGAGCTGCATTCCCCTATATAAACGTAGCTACATACGCATGTATTCACTACGTTTAATATCTTGTCTTCACCGCCTCTACCAAGCCTCCTGACCCTGGAGCACCAGACCTTGTTAAGTGACCTCATAGCTTAGCGTTAGCTTTGACGTCTCTCGTTAGCAGGACGTAACAGTGAGAATTACACATTCCAAAGAACATGACTTGAGGTTTGTAAAGTCCGCAGTTTGTTTTGAATGCTGCCTTCCATTGGTGCCCTTCCTTGAGGCGGACATTGTTATATCCCTGGCAAAGGTCGAGTTTGGTGAATATTGTGGAGCCTTGAAGGGTGTCAACTAATTCCTGGATTAGGGGTAGGGGGTAGGAATTCTTGATTCCTTCGTTCAGATATTGGTAATCTTGGTGGGGTCGGAGTGATCCGTCCTTCTTTCCTACGAAGAAGAATGGTGATGCCATGGGTGATTTTGAAGGAGTAATATAACCCTTATCCAGATTTTCTTTGAGGAATTCGTCTAGTTTGACCTGCTCTCCAGGGGTGAGTGGATAAATCTTGCAATCCTTAGGGATAAAGTCCGGTTTGAGGTCAATGGCATGATTGTAGATCCGTGATTCAGGCAATTGTTCTGCTGCTTTCTTTTCAAATACCTGTCGGTATTTCTGAGAAGATTCTGGAAGCAGTTCATCAATCGTTTTCAGTTTGTCTGGTAGTGAGTCCTGGGCCATGGCGGTTGAGCTGGTGATTTTAACCCGGATACGCACTCCCTGCCCAGTGGATAGTCATCTGGACTGAGAGTCTTGGGTAGTAATCCCAATTCGTTGGTTGGGTTTGTAGAAGTACTTTGGGCCGGTGTATTCCAAAGTTAATTTAGCAGTGATTGGTTCAAAGATTGCAACAACTGATTCTCCTTGGATATAAGCCAAAATAAGATCTGCTTTGGAGGTAGGGTTGGAAATAGGGGGTGACAGTTTGTGGATAGGGGAATATCCCAGGAGGCAGTATATGGTATCGGGTTCTTCAGGGTCAATATGGTTTAATTGATTGGGTATGATGTCATCTTTGTCAGTGACATCTTCGATGGTGACTTTTTGGGATGGAGATTTGATTTGTGGTCTGCATATTCTCGTATTGTGCGGATAATGTTGGTGGCGTTGAGGGCAAATTTGGCTGGATCTATCTCCATTGATCCAAGTTTCCAATCAATGGTAGGATTGATTTCTTGGAGCCAGGGTAGTCCTAGGATGATAGTTTCCTTGCCTAATCCAGTGACAAGTAGACAAGTTTTGAGAGTTTGTCCTTGGAGCCTGAGGTTTACCCATGTGTAGTGGGTGATCTGTCCCTGGTTATTTTGAGTTCTGTCCATGTTGAACACACAGCAATTGGTTGCAATAGTTCTTCAAGGGGTAGGCGATGTTCCTTGGCAAAGGAGGAGTTAATGAATTTCATCAGTAATACTACATAAATCTTGTGGGACTTATGTGAACTTGTTTGCACTTATGGCTTGTCTTATTCATCTTGTGGTTTGTTTCTGTCTTGTGTGGCTCTGATTTGTCTTGGGCCTCCGGGACCAAACAAGTCCACAAGGAGACAAAGCCGATTCAAGCCACAAGCCACACACTCAAGCTGCAGCAAGCCCAAATAAGCCGCAAGTCCAAACAAGTCACAAGACATGTACCCAGGCCGCAAGCTACAAGCCGCATGCAAGTAGGGTGTAGCACAGGTGCAGGTAAACCTGTGGTTTTCGGCCCACAGGTTTTGCGGTTATGTAAGCGGTGTCCATTTTTGGACACTGCGGCAAAACCGCACCCGTTTCCGCGGTGTGACAGGTTTCTCCGGTGTTTTCCACCTGCCCTTTTCGGCTGCGTGACACGTCAATCGCTCACGGATAACGATGGTGAACCATTATTATCACCATTTTTTCTCATTGTTGCCACTCCAGCGCCGCCCCCAGTTTGTCCGGCCCCCCAGTTGCCAGTCGCAACCGGCCAGTCACAAACAGGCAAGCCAAGGCCTTTGCATCCGCTCTCGCAAGCAAGAAAATGGTAGGCCCTCTCTCGCTCGCAAACAACGCCAGCGCCCTCTCTCGCTTGCGAACAAGTGAGCTGTCTACACCCCTGCACTCGCGAACAACGCCACAGTGAGTCACCCTCCGCCTCACCCCTCATCTCCCCGCGCAGGAGCACCGCGACCCACACCAGCCAGCCCCACCCTGCACACCCCTCGCACGGTGTCAGCCGCATCAATCGATGCGTGCGACGTTGTGCGAGGGCATCGTAAGAGGGGTAGCCGCAGTGCGACAAGCACTGCGGCGATCGGCTGCGCAACGCCTCTGCGGTATCCCCACGGCTTGCGACGGTACCCCACGGTTCTTGCACACCGCGGGGTACAGCCCAACACTGTGGTTGAAACCGGGTGCGGGTTTGGCAGGTGCAGGTGCGGTGTCACAAATGTGACCCGCAGTGTGACCCATGCCATACCCTACGTGCAAGCCATACAAGCTGCACAAGACAGCCCCCACATACAACTACCAAGTATATATCTGCGTAGTGTAAATGATTTTAGTCTATTATGTATTCCTCCAATGGTCTTGTTTTTTGGTCTCTAATGCCTCATCGCGCTTGTTGTGCGCAAAAATTGAGTGTTGCCACCCCAAAAATAATTCTGGTGAAAATCTCACAAGTCCGTTCAAACTCCGCCCAAATGGATGGCCACGTCACGTCATGGTTGTGTTCCGCATCACTCTCAATGTTGCTAAGTCAGTCCCTCAATTTTTTCTTTACCCACATGATCTCTTCTTTTCCTCAGATCGTTTCACCACTGTTTTTGGCACCCGGACCACGCGCATCATGGCGCTCAGAGGACGACTTTGCAACGCCAGTGGGTGCAACAACACACCAGCATGATAGGATAGCATAGTAAGTGTGTCCAGCCTCAGCGATTCACAAATGACAAATAAATGCAATACAGACGACAGGACAACACAACAACACCGACATGACAACAACACAACAACAACAACATGACAACACCGACATGACAACAACACAACAACAACAATGCAACAACAACAACGCAACAACAACAACGCATAAGGTTCGACACGGGTAGACCCGCAGGTAAATTTCTGCGAACCACACCCATACCTGCGAAAACCGCACCTGCAGGTACAGGTATTAGCACCGTGGGTTTTGCAGGCACCAAGGCACAATACCGCAGGTATAATTGCCGAACCCCCCATTTCGCCACCCAATGTCGATGCACACGTCGACTGACGCAGTGATCACTGTTGGGAGGGTGGAGGGGGGTGGCCACGTGCACGTACATCAGTAAACACCTACATTTCACTTCCTTGCGAGTGAGGGAGGTGGCATGATTGTCGTTGGGAGGGTGGTCGAGGGTGGCCGCATAGTATGTGGCACTACTGCATACACACATTTGACTCCCTCGGAAGTGAGGGAGGCGGCGTGATGGGAGGGTCAATGGGTGTGGCTGCATGCGAATAGTAATACTTACATCGCACTCCCTCGTGAATGAGGGAGGCGGCCAGCAGTGGTCCCAATAACAATAACTCTCCTGTTTTCCCAAGAGGGGGGAGTGGTGACTGGTGTAGGAATTATGAATGCACCCCCAGCTCTCCCGTTTGCGGGAGAGGGGGATGGCGAAGATGTGGTGTGAGTAGGGAAACGGACGAACAAACCCCCAAATCTCCGAATTGCGGAAGGGGGGTGGTGAGCTATGACAACGGGGTGGGGGTGGGACGAACGCAGACTCAAGGGAGGGACTCACTTGGGGCCGCTCCCTTGTCGCAACCATGCAATGCAAATGAAAACGAGTAGTGCACCACTCTCCCGGTTGCAGGAGAGGTGGCAAGCTGGGTGAGAACGACCTTCCCGATTGCAGGAGAGGTAGATGATGAGACGATAATGAAAAAGTGTCAAGACGTACTGTGGCAGAGTCCCTTGTAATCTACCAAAATGTCTTGATTGTGGAGGAGAGATGTTACGATCACCATTTAATATTCCATCTTTCATCTGACATCACCACTGATATCATTCCTATTCATAGACACTTCTCTGATGTTCCACCATCTTCCACTTCCCTTCCATTGCACCGTGCGGTCATCATCTATACTTACTACATTCTCCCGCGCGCTCAGTCATCCTCCTTCCCTCTTTGTATATCTCACTCCTGCATTACTCAGCTGCTCAGTCAGCGTCTCCCCATGTTGGAAGTGGTGATGACAGTACATTGATACTGACAGCTAGAATCACTTCATATGCGCTTCCCAGGACCCTGCAGTACATATATGGACCGCTCTTGGACACTATGACATGGTTACAATAGAGGTCCATACTCATTTCATTCATATCTCACTGAATACTTATGGTACTGCCCTAATTGTTGAGTTACCAGGTAGATAATTTCAAACATGATATAGTGGACACCTGTTGTCATGCCTTGGGTGATACAGGCATAATATGTACAAAGGAACTAGAATTCCACTATGTCCCAGAGTGGTGTATTGCACTGCTCTATTGACAAAAGAGACAATCTATATACTTGATTCTATTATCACACCAAGTGCTTAGAGCGTTGCATTGAGGGATCTTGACTGTATCTGGCTATTGTCTAGCAGATCAGTCAGTGAATACAACTTGTCAGTTTATTATGGTGTGGACCAATTGCAACTGGTCTTTTGGGTCTACCCCAAATATGGGTCAAAAGCCTCACAAAAGCAGCAAAAACTGGTGAAAACCCATGTTTTCGGGGTGAGACTGGTCTTTAAGGGTCCATTAAGGGTCTGATTAGGGTCCAATAAGGGTCCAGTCCACTGCCTATAAGGGTAAAAGACCAGAAAAAACCGGTCCGGTCTTTTTCCATATTTGGAAATTAGGGGACCAGTCCTGGTCCGGTCTTTTTGGATTAGGGTCAAAAGACCAGACCAGACCAGACCTTTAAACACTAATCATTGGTGACATGTCACCCACCATGCAGGGTGAGACTGCCACATCTTGCCTCCCACCCTCTCATCCTTTTCCCCCACCTTCCCCCTCTCATCCTTTCCCCCCATCTCCCATCTCTGTACCTGAATGCTAAACAACCCACATGTCTAAGACGAGCAGCACTGATGCCCAGCCACCCATTGACAACCTGCAGTGGTCTTATCTGCACGCCAGCACCCCTCTGTTTCATGCCTAAAGTGCAAAAAAAACCATTACTTAATCATCAAAAACCATCAAAATAGGCCAAAAACACCCAACCCACAGGTTCCACAGGTAAAACAAAGACCCGTGGGTAAACCTAGTGTTTAAAGGTCTGGTCTGGTCTGGTCTTTTGATCCTAATCCAAAAAGACTGGACCAGACCAGTTGCAACTGGTTGCAACTGGTCCTGGTCAAGACTGGTCCTGCATTTCCTAATAGGGGTGGACCGGACCCAGGGTCCGGTCCAAATCGGTTCAGGGTCCGGTCTGGTTCTGGTCTTTTTGCAGTCCTATGGACTGGACCTTTAAACACTAGGTAAACCCATACCCTTTCCCGCACCTGCATGTTTGGCAGGTATGGGTTGTGGGAAAAAACCCGCAGTAAACCCATGCCAATCACTAGACGTGGAGGTGCCCAACCCTCTGCATTCCCACATGGACAGCACTAGAGGGCCTCCCAGGCTCACAAGGTGAGTACATCTGCTTGCCCCCCATCTCCCACAGCACTAAGCTTACCCTGTGATATTTTATATAAATTCATATATATATAAAGCATTGGATTTATATTTTGGAGGATGGTTGCTTCGGAACTCATGCACTTTTGTTCAGGGCAGTGCTTTTGTCAGGAGATCTGCTGGCATCTTTGCAGTCTCCAAATATTCTGGCCGTATTGCATTGGCCCCAACCTGATCTCAAAGCCAATAGAAGCAGAGGTCAAGATGCTTCATCCGTCCATGATGCTCCGGATTCTTCGCAACAGTGATCGCTGACTGATTGTCAATGTGACATGTTGATGCAGAGCTCACTGGGTATCCCAATTCCATCAGCATCTTCCGCATCCACAGGATCTCCTTCCCTGTTGCCACAGCTGCCACATACTCCACTTCTGTGGTTGACAATGCTACCACTGGCTGCAGCTTGCTGCTCCATGACACAGCTCCAGTTCCCATCCTCACAAGGTATCCAGTGGTCGACTTCCCATTGTCCTTGTTGCCCCCATGATCAGCAATGCATCATGCCTGGATTGGAATTGAATCGGGCAAGAACCCCTGCAGCAAATGCAATGTCTGGCCTGGTCATCCCTGCCAGATACATCACTGTCCCCACTCCATTCATGTAGGGGATCTCTGCCATCTCTTCCTTCTCATCTGTCTGAGGGCTCTGCTCTCGAGTCAATGAGATTCCCGGATTCATGGGTGTGTCCACAGGCTTGCAATCCGACATTCCGAATTCCTCCAGCATGTTGATCACATATTGTTTCTGCGACAAGTGTATCTTCCGATTCTGCCTGTCCCGGGTGATCTGCATTCCCAGCAAGTATGAGGTCTCCCCAAGATCCCTCAGCTTGAAGTGTTTGGCCAGGTCCTTGACAAACTTGTCAATGGCCTCCTGTGATTTGGATGCAATGGTGATATCATCCACAAACACCGGAACAATCAGCTTGATGCCTTCAGTCTCATAGATGAACAGTGATGGGTCAGACATGACCTTCCTGAATCCCATTGACTTCAGGACTTCCCACAAGCGCTCATGCCACAATCTCGGTGACTGTTTCAGCCCATACAGTCCCTTGTTCAGCTTGGCCACTTGTCTCCTTGATCCAGGTCTGATCAATTGCTTCCCCTGTTTATGAGGTCTGGCTACCACTTGCTTCACCTCATTCGCTGGGTGTGCTCCCTCTAGGAGATGCACATAGATCACAGTGTCCACATCACTGTTGATGAAGGCATGAGAGATGTCCACAGACCGCAATTCAAGATCCTCAATGGCTGCAATGGCCAGAACGAGTCGGAGCGTTGCAGAGCGTGTAGTCGGTGCAAATGTCTCTGCAAAGTCGAATCCAGGTCGCTGACTGTATCCTTTTGCCACAAGACGCGCCTTGTACCGCTCAATGCTCCCATCCGCATTGCGCTTGATCTTGAACACCCACTTTGACCCAATGGCCTTTGCATCAGGAGGCAGATCCACGAATGTCCATGTCCCATTCTCAAGATGCGCATTGATCTCCTCCTGTGCTGCCTGCCGCCATTGCTCTCCATCTGGTCGATTGATGGCCTGTCTGTAGGTCACAGGTTCAGCATTTCCTGTGGCTAGTGCCTCCTCTTCATCATCAGAGTCATCTTCAGCCTCAGCTTCAGATTGAGACTTGTCATTGTCAGAATCAGAGTCAATGACTGGTGTAGCTTCTCGATGCACCTTCCACCATTCCCCTGGTGGGCGCCTTGCATGCTGTGGTCTCCTCTGTGCCAGTGGGATCTCATCATCCTCTGGTGGCAGTGGTGCTTGCACTTGCACTTGTGATGGTGCCCATGCCCGTGGCCGAGCCTCTGCTCGTGGGTGCTTCCCCTTGTCCTTTGGTGCGGGTGGTATCCCATCACCATCATCATTCTCTTGTTCATCATCTTTCCCTCCAGGCTGCACTCCTGGAGGATCAGCTCCGGTCAGATCATCATCTGGCACACCAGGTGTGTACTCATCATCTGAGCCATCACCAGTGCCCTTGTCCGAGTCTGTCATCTCTGGCCTGGGTGCATGACTGATGGTGCCCAATGAATACCACTCATCAAAGTCAGCCCTCTCACTGATCACAACCTTCCGAGTCTTGGGATTGTAGAACTGGTCAAGTCTGGGATCACACATGGAATTGGGGATCTTCATTGGATATCCCGAGGGATACAAGGGATGTTGGAAGTGGTGATGACAGTACATTGATACTGGCAACTAGAATCACTTCATACGCGCTTCCCAGGACCCTGCAGTACATATATGGACCGCTCTTGGACACTATTAGATGGTTACAATAGAGGTCTTCATATCTCACTGAATACTTATGGTACTGCCCTAATTGTTGATTTCCCA
>QGOG01003468.1:0-30900 GCA_003313185.1 Collybia sp. MG36 | reverse complement strand
TTGCCAATATTTCTGCCAAATTCACTCATAACGAGGTCCGAGTGCAGCAGTGATACCCACCGGTACTGGCACAACGTATTGAGCGATCGAATTGCCTACATAGGCCGCACTCCGCATCCTCAACAACACTCCAGCGCGAGCATCGAGGCATTGGATGAAGAAAAGCAAGGCCTCGAGGATGCCATGGAGATGATCCAGTACCGCTGTGATAATGAAGAAGATGCGTTGGATGGTATTAGGCAGGCTCTCCATGCACATCGCGCGACTGAGGAGTACTTGATCAAGGCTTCCATCGCCTCCATCCACCGCCGTCGCAACCTCCTCAACCCAATGATGCGCATTCCGCCCGAAATTATTTCCAAGATCCTTGTGTTCCACGTGCAGATGGAGTGGGCGTGGCTCAATGCGGCACTCACCAGTACCCGCGTGTGCAGGCGGTGGCGAGAGATCGGCCTGGATTGTCCGGAGCTATGGTCACACATCAACTGCGAAGATTGCCACTCTGCGGCGTGGATGGAGACAATGATAAAACGTTCCCGAGCAGTCCCTCTTTCCCTCGTTGTCACCAACCGAGCGGATATGAGCGCTCGAAGGCAAGCCCTTGTTGCCGATAATATGCATCGTTTCAAATCGCTCAAACTGGACATTCCGTGCGACGACTCTGTCTACAAATTCTTCGCATTGTTCAGCCAACCACTCCCTCTGCTCCAGGATCTGGAGATCTTGAGTTTTGCGTTGTCACCTTTCGCCTTCTCCCACGAATTCCTTAGCGGGGGAATGCCGAACCTGCGTCACGTCAAGCTCACCACCAGCCATTATGTGTTATGGGATTCGGCCATCTTTCAGAACCTGGTTACTCTGGAAGTCTCCGGCGATAAGGATCGGGAGTTCGATGATGACTCACCTTCACTCGATAAGTTGCTCTCCGCTTTGACAAGGATGCCGGGGCTCGAAACTCTTGTCCTCCGTCATTGCTTCCCCATTCCCGAACCCGAAACGACAGCGTACGCCCATGTTGATCTGCCGAATCTCGAACGGCTGCAAGTGGCTGGTTGGCTAGGGTGTTGTGCATGTTTTCTCAGGCAAATCACCGTCAATGCCAGTACTGTCGTTCTTCTGAATCTCATGTGTGATGGTTCATCCAAAGAGGATTTCGACGAGCTCTTCACGGTCTTCCCATCCCATTTCTATATAAATCCGTCCGCCGCTCAGGCGCTCGAGTTCACCTGGAAAGAACACCATAACTTTGAGGTTGGTGTGTGGAGCACCCAACAGGGCGCGGCGGTCAAGAATTCCCAGAAGGCAAGCACCGAGCTCATTTTCAGCTGGGTAAGCACTCGCTCGCGGTTCATAAGTCCTTTGGACTTGACCTGGACCTCCTTGATGGCCTTTGTGTCACCTCAGCTTCGCTCGTTCCGCGTGTCGAATAATATTCCCGGGTGGGATGTTGAGGTTTGGCGGGAACTTGCGCGTTTGGCTCCAGATCTGCAAAGGTTGGCTGTGGACAGCCCAACACAGTGCGTGGAGCTTTGTGAGGCCCTGCGCCCGCCCAGTCTAGTATTGGCGGATTGCTGCTTCCCTGCACTATCCTATCTTGGTTTCTCCACTCCCTACGATCATCTGATGCCGACGGCATCAGATGAAGAAGCTCGGCTGCTTGATGTCCTACCCGACTGTTTCGCAGCACGAGCATCGGCTGGCTGCTCAACGCCAGAGCTAGTTTTCATTCTGCCCTGGGAGGGCTATCCTCAAGGTTGGTGGGAGCCGTTTAGATCTGCCGTCCCGGGTATCGTTGTGCGGGGGATTCATGAACAGGGGGGAGCAGTCATGGTGAGAATTATCATTTTCGCTGATTCTCGAGCTTGCTAACTCCACGAAAGTGAGACTATGTACATTTACACAGACAATACCATTGTTTTTTGACAAGGGACAGAGGAGCACCTCTCAAATTAGTAACGTCGTCGAACAGCTCTGAGCTTTGAAAGTGAATCGATCATAGGAGAATCACCCCTGGGTCGGTTGACACAGGGCCTCAATCTTAGATTATGAAACAACCGATGCGCCGATGATAAGCTGAGGCTTCCTGAGATGATAAATATCCTGACAGGGGTTCATTCGAAGCAGCTTCTTGCCTTCGATACGTAACCCAAATGGCCATAAAAATCCAAACCTCACACTCCCCACAATACTCCCCCACCCGTCGAAAGTCGAGTACCATCAAACGCGACAAAATGTCTAGCCGTGAAAGCTCCGAGGGTTCACATTCAGGAAGTTCGCATTCACGCCCTGGACCCTCGGGGCCTGAGGGTTCGTAAGTGTCCTAATACTACCATGGAAGACACATTGACTCATGACCGTCAAGTGTAATTTGGCACTTGGTCCAGAATGATGGAAGGAGCCACCAGGTCAATACCGCGCCAACAATTAATAATGTTCTTCCGGAAGAGGCAAACCTTGCCTCACCCCCACTAACCCTTGCGGTCCTGAATGGTGGGTTGAACGATTCGGTTGTGGTCATCATGCTGATGTTATCAATGTAGCCAAGATTGAGGGTCTCAATGGTGCGTTGGTGTGATCTGGTTGTGGTCGTCGTGCTAATGCCATCAATGTAGTGGAAATTATGGGCCTCCGGGACGATATAGGAAAAATCAACCAATCAATCAACCACATTCTCAAAACACTCCACCATGGGACGTAGATGATGAAAGCGACCGGTCGACGCCGTAATTACATAAGGTAGTGTATTTTCATCGATGTAATCAGTAGATTACCTTCTTCGCGCGTTTGAACGGCGTATACTAGATATACACGAAGTTCTCGTGTTTCGCGTGCCCTGGCCTGGATCGGACGAGAATTCGACAGTAGAACTTATGTGTGTTTTAGTAGTTTTGAATTTGTCATATAAGTACATGATGTTTCTTGAAGTTGCTGCCAAACAAACATGGAATGCTTCTCTAGTGCTGCCACGACCGAACACTGCCCAAAACATTGCACGCATCAACTCTATCCATGGCTCGATACATAGCACGTAGGATTTTCTACTCTATGGTGCGACTGAGAGGATTTCACGTGTATTCTCGCACGCGTGTGAGCATCCCATATGTTTGAATAACTCAGGAAACTCATAGCCGACAGTGCCAGTATATTTTCGCCATCCAGTTTCTCATAGGCCCGCCATAGTTCGATCAGCAACTCGGAGGAGCATTTTCCATCGCCCACATTTAAGCACTATCCCCTCCCGCTCATCTCCCTCAAATGTCTGGTGTTGCTTCAGATGGAATGCGCGTCGTGGTCACCCCTTCCCAATCGTCATATTTCGCTAGCGAACTATTCACAGTCACGATCACCTTCACGAGGAGCTAATTTTCATTATGCCCTGGGAGGGCTATTCTAGAGGTTGGAGCCGTTCGCATCTGCCGCAATCGTTGTGCAGGGGACTTATGAATGGGGGAAGCAGTTATGGTGAGAATTATCATTTTTGCTCATTCTCGATCTTACCAACTCCACGATAGTGAGACTATGTAAATTTGCGCAGATAATACCATTATTATACTGCTGTTAAGAGCCAGTCAGTGCATGGCATATTGGACGTCCAATTGAGCTTTCGACGGTGCGACTAGAAATGAACTGGGAGGAAGAGGATATAGCCTACGAGACCCGGGGCACCACGCGGGCTATGTATCATAAGTAAGAGGCTGCTGCGTCGAATCTAAGTGCCTGACGATGCAGGGACGAAGAGTTGTTATTCGTACCGCCTTCCGCAGCTGCTGATAAGTAGTGTCAACACCACGACCACACACTCTTCGGCCACTTTCAAGGTTCGCATGCCAAGACTAATACTCGCAGAGCAGTCTCACTAAATCACTGAGCTGACAGGCGCCGCGAGCGCAGCACGCACCTCCCGGGACATTGCGGTATGTCCCTCATGCACACAAGAACGGTAGGCCAACTCTATGTTTAAATCAGGCCTTCAGCAGCCTCACAACATGTGCGAGATTCTACGTGGAGATACCGGCCTTATCGACATGATGTATGGTCACAGTGAGAATGGCGACGACGCTCACGTGCACGGTGTGCTGCTCGAGTTTGAACTTTCTCCAGGCCCTTGATGGCAACGCGCGGGGACACGAGGATTCATTACTCTCGGCCTTCTCGACCGCGGGCAGGCCCACCCTCATTCTAAACACAAGCGGTTCCTATGCCAGTATGACCAAGGCAGGCCGATCACCTCTCCAAGCCCACAGCGATGACTCGAGTTCCCCAATTATCAGGGACATTCCATACTATAAAATTTGATTGTTGGTGGCAGCTCGTTCCACCTACTAGAGGACTTTTCTCCGCTACTCAGAGGTCACGCGGCGCTGTACAGGTAGAAGGCACGTGGGTAGCACGGAGAGCGGATCCTTCCGATTCGAGGACAATTGGCCGTGTCACTTTCAGTAATTTCAAGGCTGTTTTCCAGGAAGTCAATTAGAGCTCGTTTCGTTGGTTTAGAGCACTGCGTGGTCAATGATCTGATCACGAGATATCCGTCAACTCCAAAATTTTTGTGGCGACACATGGACAAGGTGGCAGAATGATTTTGGGAACAATCGTGGTGTGTCAACAGCCCTTTTGTTCAGCGGTCAACACTCGTTCGATGGTGCACGCCACGAGGCGTCCAACCCCCAGACCCGATGACTCCAGTATAAGCGCTTCTACAGGATCGTCAAGTGGGATACAAAAGGAACTGATCGAAGCCAATGCATCGGGCTAGGTGGTGTTCACTATCGATATATATAGCGTGGCCTGAACGGCCCGAATCACCTCCACGTCCTTCGCGTACGCCAATTCCGTGGGCGTCCAGTTCATGGCCACGGCGATGCGCAGAAGCTGGGCATCGCAAAATACGTGTGATGCTCCGCTTGCACCCATCGCCCGAGCTTCGCATTGGTAATTCTCCACGCAGCATGTGTCCGATCCTCGTTATCCCTGAAGCTTGAGGTTCCATGTAGGTACTGTTGCATATCTATATCTATCGAAAGCGGGTGGTACATATCTATATCCATCGAAAGCAGGCGGCGTAGGTGGCTATTCTTTGATGAAGAGGTAGGACATGATTATCATCAACCCATTCATCCCCACGACTGACCAAAAGGAAGCCTGGTACCCTGGCAAACCGGAGTCAGAGGGTTGGCTGTTGTTGACACCGATCGTTATCGAGGTAACGACTAGAGATGGACGAATGATAAGCGCTTGCAAAATGATCAAGGTTGAGAGGACTGACTGGCTAGACCTATCGTCGCTCCTAATTGATAGGCGGTGTACATCATTGCACCTACTACACCCTCTTCGCCCGGCCTAGCGCCTTCCATGACAACGATGGTGCATCCAACATATTCAATCCCCAATCCTACCGTCCCGATGATCATTCCAGGAACTATATAGGACCAATACCTTTGGGGGGTATCTCCAAGGGCAAAGAGAATGGCGCCCACACCCGCGAAGGCTTGACCCATTGACAAAAGAAGTCGGCGGGGTACAGTGGGAACAAATGCACCCGTGAGGTAAGCCGTAATACCGCCCGTAATTCCAAAAGGAAGGCAACGAAGCGCAGCTGCGAGTGAAGTGGTGTGCCATACGTCCTAATTGAAAGTTGGGATCAGACAAATTACAAAGGATAGATCAAATTAGATATACGGTGAATATTTGGACCATCTGCATTTCCGTCGCGAAGAGGTACCAATAGATGGTGCAACCATAGAAAAATAGTGGGGTAAAATTTTTGTTGGACCATGTGCTGGGCGGGAAGGCGGGGTCCGCGACAACACGCTCTATGAGGAAGAAGGATATCAGGAAGACTACAGAGAGGACAAGCGTCGTGATGACACGAGGTGAACCCCATCCTGAGAGGTGCGTTAACTAAATATTTTGAACTTGTGGGGGTCATGACGAACCAACTGAACTCCCTTCCGATATGGAAAATACAAAGAAGATGAGTCCAATCGTAAGGCAAACCACACCCGGCCAATCGATACTCCGGCGGTCAGATTTAGGTGGTAGCTGATGCGCGGGAAGAATGAACCAGGAGAGGATTGCGGTGGGGATCATAGCAATTGCTAAGAGATAGAAAACTGGTAAGACAAAATCAGAGCTGCTGACTCGGCTGCGCGAATTCACAAACCCCATCGCCACGATACTATGGATGTTAGAACGCCGCCAAGAATCAAGCCTGTCACGTTACCCACAGCACCAGCAGCGCCATAAATAGAGTACGCCCAGTCTCGTTCTTTGGATTCCGTGAAGTAGATACTGATCATGGCCACCGCGGTGGGTACATTCATTGCAGCTCCTTGTGTCCCCTAATATTGAGTACCGATCGGGAAAGATTACTACATGGGCCTACCGATTCCCTGCAGCGCACGAAAGATGACGGCCATAACTGGATTGACACTAGCGCCAACCGGAATACTTAGCAGGCCAGTGATGAGAAAGCCGGCAGAGAAGATTGGTTTCGGATGGAAGATATCCCCGAGACGGCCGGAAACGAGCATGAACGCTGCAAAGGTCAATGTGTATCCGGAGAGGACCCACTGGGAGGTGCCCTCCTGAAATTGGAGATCTATTGCTATCTAGACAAGGCCGCACCGTTATGACCATCTGAAAACGACGCAAGATAACGTACCTGCGGGAGGGATACGATAGCAGCGCATGCATTGAATACATCGAAAAATTGTGCGCCGCTCAACACTGCTAGTATTAGCATCTTGCGTGTGGGATTCAGCGATACCGGTGCAACGATTGCCAGTGAGGGCGCTGGCTTCGGTTTCTCGTCAGGCCCCTCACAGAGTGTAGGGGTTGCACTGAGACTCAATCCATTGGGCCTTTGCCGCTCCAGATCCGTGGTTCGGGAAACTTTGGGTGTTTGGGGTACCATGAAAATGCCTTGGAACTGCTTTATGGTGTCGTGGAAGATGCAGAGGCACCCTGGTAGAACACATTATATACGCAAGGCCCTGCGCGGTTGGGCGTGCTTGGTGTCATCCCGCTCCATTACGGGCCTGAGATACATGATACTAGAATGGGTATTGCACCCGGTAGTGTGTCATCGGGACCTCTTCAAAGAATTAGATTGTGGATCAATCGCGTTGATAAGTTAATGATGGAGCGGATATTCGGCTCGACACCAGTGCAGTTCGAAGGTGTGTTTCTGCACGAAGCTTGCACTACTGAAAGCAGGTTGGAATTCCCACAGGCACATCCGATCACAGCTGGACGGACAC
Source organism: Collybia sp. MG36 (assembly GCA_003313185.1). Lineage (NCBI taxonomy): Eukaryota > Fungi > Basidiomycota > Agaricomycetes > Agaricales > Clitocybaceae > Collybia > Collybia sp. MG36. The sequence goes on along the minus strand of QGOG01003468.1, from coordinate 23,638 downwards.
TTAATGAAATCGATGCATCCTACAACTGGCAGTCAGCGTAAATGACAATTGCTGCGACAGGCAGCTCCCATCGATATGACTCACCGCCGTTCACCCTGCGCCCGCTCCGATCTGCGAGACCTAAAAACGCGGCTGCTACTTACAGCTATGAATGTAAAAGTCACCCAAGCTACGCCCCGAGTGGGCGAAATTGTTGAGGGTTACGTCATGTGGACAAAAAAGATGTAAACAGGCTGCACCACCAACTCGACTTTATATTCGCATGCCGAGGCTCGTTCTCGCAGAACAGTTACATTCAATGACTGAAATAATAGATCGCGGGCACGAAACGACCTACAAGATATCATGAGGTGTATGTCTCCAAGTCTTGTCATCAGACGAGAACGTCCGCTAACTGTCTGAGATTAATCGATTGAATTCAGGCCGTGAGCGGCTTCACGACGAGTGCGAGGCTCTACACGGAGATACCAGCTCAATAGATGTATCACGATGACGAGGGTGGGTTTCGCGTCAACGGTGCACTGCTTGACTTCGATCTCCCTCTGGGACTTCAATGCAAACAGCGCGCTAGGACAGGAGAGTTTCTCGCCGTCAAATCTTCCCGATCACAAGACCACTTTGGCTGCTAATGGGGTTGCCAGGGATTGTTGATATTCAGTTCCTGCACCCCCACTGGAACGCTAGCACGTGGAGTCCAATACGAAGAGCGGCACCGTGGAGTTGCGGTGATGTGGTACACCAAGAATAGGGTGGGATATTGAAAGTGGCGCTTTCGAGAAGGGCGAGCAGGTGGTAGGATCGCGGTGAGGAGTGAGGTTGTTAAAAATATCAAGTCACGAGCCACTCGTGACTCAACAATCCACAAGCTGGTGAGCCGTCCACCGGCACCAATACTCATCTAGTCTCACTATCAAGATTCGCATGCTGAGGCTTATCCTCGCAGAACCATTGTATCCAATCACCAAGCTGACAGATGCTGAGAGCGTAGGGTCGGCGTACCGGGAAATTGTGCACTGTGCGTCCATTTTGTGCGTGGCGCGATCTCACCATCCGAAGCTGAACCAGACCTCGGGCGGCTCCACGATGAATGCAAGACTCCGCACAGGGACATCGGGATCTATAACCTGATGTACCGCGAAGCCGATGGCGGCGTTCACGGGGTGCTGCTCAACTTTGATCTTCCCCCAGGCCCGCAATCGGAGCAACGCCAAGGGACACAAGAATTCATGCCTGTCGATCTACACGATCACGAATGGTTCTATCCATATCGCTATCGCCACGATCTAGAATCCATGTTCCACACGATGATGTTCCACGTGTGCTACTATCACGACGGCGCAGTGGTGCCTACAGCCAAGGACCTGCTCGGCCTCTCAAACGAGAGATTGTCGGAGAAGAAGTGGAAAGACTTGTTATATCCAGACTCCCTGTCACGGCCGACAGAACGCTTCGCTCCGCTTGCGGGGCGGCTACGCGAGCTAGCGCTCATGTTCCAGCATGGATATTTGACGGTGTATGTCGCCAGTGCGGTGCTCAAGGGCTCTGATAACAAGGCCAAGCAGAAGTTGGAGTTGGAGCCGATTGATGAAGAAACATATGGTGGCTGTATTACGTTCAGCAAGTTTGAGGCGATTCTCGGGTCCGGGTCGGAAGTAGTGATAAATTAGAGTATAGACACTCAGATATAGCTTGCAGTGACGTCGCCCTCTTCGTTTCCGCTTGTGGTCGTGAGTTGCGACATGGGCGTTGGGCTATTGGGGCGAAATAAAGAGTGGTTTCATCGAGGACGAGGAAGTAAGGGCATAAGAATGGCTAACCATTGTGCCACACCCTTGATCTGAACATAGGGTTTCGATACACTGGTTATTCGTGGGGCTCAATTACATACCGCATCGACGGAGGCGAAAAAAAAATGTTGGCATGAACCAGCATTCGATGTTCATGAGTTTTTTTGTCTCGTCCTCCAACGAAAAATCGCCTTGACTTCCAACATGAATGGAAATAGAAAGTAATCCGAGCTGATGATCACTGCAGTAAGCCTAGGAGGAACTAGGGAGTGTATATTATCTGGCCATGAACTCCTGAGTTATCCAAGCGGGAGGGAAACTTACGAACATGCGTCATGCGAGAACACACAGAACCCTCTCGGTCACAGTGGAACATCCTGCGCACTCCCTAGCGGCTCACGTTTGTTGAAACGTTGAAACATTGAAATGTTCAGTGGCAAAGAACTCGATTCTTGTTTGGCTATGACCATCAGAATGAAACAACCTCCGGCTTTCTTCGGTTGTGCCATCTGACTCTACTACGGGGAACTTGGCGCTGTGGACTACAACATTAGTTCCCTCATCTTCTCCACCAGTAGAAAATAGGTTGGGGTCACTTCCTTCCAAGCTCAAGGGCATCACTGGCGTTTTTATGCCCCACAGAAACACAAAAAATCAAGCATCACTGCCTCTCTTGCATACACAGTGTGCCCGGATTGGGACGGGTGAGTAATATCATGAACCTGCTGGCCATCTCCAGGAGCCATTGGCAGCCTTGCCGCTCAATCTACTATGCGCCAGCTGCAGCCTCCAGATTCAATCCCTCGTTCCCGTGCGCAAGTCCACAAGGTGAGCGCATCCCTCCCGAAGTGGACAGCGGAAGAGGGCAGTCACGCGATTTAATTCCATGACCGCATATTCTGCTGAAAACTGCCGAAACGCTCGTTATCCACCGGCCAATATCAACCTACCAACGAGTGCATCCAAGTCGAGTATCGAAATGTAACTATTTTTAGTTTACGCTGGAGCTCGTTGGTGTATAAACATTTGCGGTTCATGTTACTGATTGCTAAGCTTAGGGCAAGGGCGAGAACACACTAGGGTAGGAGGGGGGCGGTTTTCAGTAAAAGGGCAAATGATGGCTGCTGGCGCTAGCAGCCGCCCGTCATTCCCTCGCACTTGTCTTCTCTTTATGCAGCAGGACATGCTAGCTTCAATTTCTACAACGGACTGATGAACCTGCCGTTTTCTTTGGTTTGTCACCGACGCAGTGGGTGAGTGTAGGTGACTCTGTCGCTCTGCGTCTGGACAGTCGACCACACGCACCTTCCTGACACGATCCATTCTGCAGGGCTTCGACTTTCTCCGTAATGCGCATGCCGCTTCCCGCCCGACCTTCTCCGTATTCTTCTTCTTTGAAGTCTCCTATTCACTCCATCGTGATCACCTGACAGTGGGCAGCTCATGGGGGAATGGCCACGATGCTGCCAGTGGGGGGCGGCGTTCTGCGAAAATACTGTTGTGTACATGGCCCGAGTTGATCAACCCATACACAGGCTTTCTGACCTCTTCGCCAAATGTTTCCCTCACGCTACCAGCTCAATTGCTACGCGTATCGCAATTCGGGACTGAAGTACGCCTCTAATATCAATTTCCTGGTACAGCACTAGCTCCCGGTGCGTTCTTCTCACGAAATGTGGACCTGAGATGCTCATGAGCCGTTAGTGACATATTTCACTCCATCGAGATTGCTGCGATGTCAGCCAGAAGTGTAGGGTATGGCGTCGTCGATCCCAACTTCAATTGACAATGTGAAAGGCGCGTCAGGATTGCGTATTGTTGATCCATCTGTTCATGTTTTTTTTTTTTGCCAGATTGGAGCTGATGCCCCATTCCATCCCACAGGCCACATTCAGGTCGCTATGTATGTATTTGCTGGGCGAGACGCGGATCCGGTGAAACAGAATTGGTAGTAGCATCGCTCTCACAGCTAGTACACTAGTCTGCCAGTGGATAAATAATCACCGCGGAGAAAAATAGTCATGGCGGGCCACCAAAGCAACAGATCTAGATCCTGCTCCAATCAAATGCCGTCGAGAGGTGGCTGAATTGCACACTGATTGTGGCACAAATAGTAGTAAACATCCCTCTTTGTGTTTCAGCAGTGGACTTCAGTTGCAAGTTGCATATGTGCAGTCTCCTTGATGTCTTCACCACAGATAATCACGCTTTTCTGCGTGGTTTTTGGTAGCCCCCCAGCCGAAGTATTTTCCGTCAACGTCCCAGAGAATGCGAATGTCGGAGACCTCAAAGAGTTGATCAAGGATAAGGTGAAGCCTGATTTCGACGCCCTCGCCGCTATAAAGCTCAGACTATTCAACGTGAGCGATTTAAATCTGGCACAGTCTACTTTGTTTTGACCCTTCTAAAGGTCGACCTGTCTGATTTTGAGGACCTTGAATTGGGTGATTTCAAGCACGAGATCAGCAACGCCGTCCAAGACAAGCCTCTACCTTCCACGCGCAAAATGGGCAAAATCTTCCCTCTTGAATCACATCAGGCCAACAACTTGCATATTGTTGTCCGAGTTCCTCATAGTACGCCGTTCGCCGCTATTGTCACTCTTCCCTTCACACCGAATATATTTCCGCCTTCCAGTTACATATAACACGATCGTCAATAATCTGATAAGTGCACATGAAACTCTTTTCAAGCTTTTGCAGGTGCGGGTGTCGGAGCTGGGATCATGGTCAGACGACGACATCCAAAACAATTTGGGTGAAGGCGAAATGTTTGGCCCTGATGACGTTCAGCGGCTGCCGCGTTTTTTGGCTGAGATAGAGAAAAAATTGGCTCAGACTCGCACCTACGCTGTAAGCACTTTTATTTCATTTGCAACTTTGCTTGGCCAATTCTCCCCAGGAACCACCAAGAAATGCGCGTGGGGGCCCAGGGTTTCATATTGCGCGCGATCCCGAGTATGCGCCACTATTCGAGAGAATATATTCGGCGGGCACTAGCTCTGATGTCTCCGTGGAGAATGATCGGGAATTTATAGCGTTTTTCAACGTCCTGGAGTCTTTTCAGAAAGATTCGGACAAGATCAAATTAGACGAATCATTCTCCCTGAAGGCTAGTCACTTGACAGTGCGTTTTATTGTGCCGCCCTTCTTTTCTTGTGGTTTCGAGGAATTTGAATACAAGCAGTAAGTTGATCTATCTTACCAAAGTTCTTTTAATGATTGTTTCAGGCAGAGGTCGTTGGGCTTTCCCATCTTTCTCGTTGAGGATGAGTCGAATGTGTTGTGTAGATATACCCCAACACCCGACTTCATGGTTGCAGATGCAGGGTGCAATTGTCCATTACTCACTTCCGAAGTCGTTTCGGAGACGAGCAAGTCAGACACAGAACGAATGCTGCTTCAAGCCATCGCTTTCGCTCGGGCTGGACAGCATTTGATCAACGCTCGCGAACAATTTTACGTGGTAGCAATATATCTCAGCCACGAGATGATAGTGAGCAGATATGTGGTCGCGCAGCCCAAGGGAGAAAGCAACAAGGCTTGTCATTGCGTTGATCTCACCTGCTTTCTTCTCATCGAGTCGGCAGGTGTTCATTTCCCAAAAAGATTTCAACCTTTGCCGTCCAAGTGAATCGGTCTCGTTTTTCGGGGAGATGTTCAATCTAGCAAGCATGTTCAAGGAGTTGGCGGGAAAATTCAAGCCAAACCAGACGGGTGCCCTCAAGGATATTCACGAAATCGCTGGACGACTACCTTCGCTCACAGAGATGAAGAAGAACAAGAAGGGTAATACTTTCGTCGGGGGCGTGCTTGCTCCGCTGGCCGGGACGAAGGCCGGCGGCCCACATGATGATCCTGGCATTTTCGGTGCGGATGATATTCAAGCGATGCTCAAGGAGATGCGATATAAGATAAGATTTATTCCATTCGGCGTGCGTATCACCCGAACCCGCAGCAATCTGACACTGACAAAGATACATTCCAGCATCCAATGGTCGCTGTGGTGTCAAATGTGGTTGACAATTCCAAGGCCGGATTCCTCAAGTTTGTGCAAGACGGGCAAAAGGAGATTCCGATCCTCAAGTACCTTGCGGGGATCGATTCACCCCAGAACCACACGGTTCCCGGCGTTCGATTCTGGCCCGTCCATGGAGGCCAAGTCATCTCGATGCCCTCGGCTGGCAGCTGGCTCACAAGTTTAAGAAATCCCGATGCGCAGCTGTGGTCCGTGGCCAGACAACTCTTCGAGGCCGTTGACTTCATGCACCAACATGGGGTGGCGCATCTAGATTTGAAACCGGCCAATCTCTTGATTCCTCTGAATGGAGGTCGTCTCTCCATCATCGACTTCAACACGTCCGTTCTGGTCGACAGTGTCAGGACTATGTCCAGTGGCGTCGTCGGCACTCCTGGATATATTCCCCCCGAGGTCGCAGCTGATCACGGACTATTCAGTGCGGTGCGCGCTGACTTGTGGTCCTCCGGGAAGACATTGTCTGAGCTGTGCAACCTCTGTCTGCCGTCGGTAGATCGCAGTGTGTTGCTTCAAATTGCTCAGGCGCTTATGGATGAGGACCCGGGGAAGCGGCCGATGATGTCGGATGCGTTGGGAAGGATGTCCAGCTTCAAGAATGGCGATATGATTGGAGGTCTGGCGTGGGCGTCATGACCCCTCATGCGTTCCGTGCACCCAAGGCGCAGCCAACCGGGCGCAGTGCGCACATCGCACCCCGTCGTTGATTCTCCGCATGCCTATTCTCATTTGGTGTTGTCACCTCTTCCCGGGCGGGCTGGCTTATCGAGATAGTTGGTTCTATTGCGGTGGAAGAGGGCGGACGAGGTATGTAGAGAGAGAGGGGTGGCGTAGCATAAACAACGAATCACCAAAGCGAAGTAGCACCTCAACCTCAACGAAAGATATCCCCCGAGTTAATATACCCAAGTTCTGCCGGCCATGAGTTCGTGAATTACTCGAGCAAATGGGTAGCCACAAGCGTGCGTGTTTGTGAACGAGACGCGGATCTGGGGAAACAAAATTGGTGGTCGCACATCGCTCTCTCGGCCCAGTACTCTAGCTGGAACAGTCCTCAGTGCCTGCCAGTGGACAAATCAAAGCTTGTTGTCCACATGACGCCGATGCCTTCAACTATATGTAATATCTGTATTTCGCGCGCCCGCTTGGTGCGGCAAATGGTAAAATTTTGATGCAGTGTTTATTTTCTTCAAGGGCCTAAGAGTGAGCAGCCCATCAAGTTCGAGCATTAATATTTTACCCTCAACTTCTCAACGACTCACCTTGGCCGGTTGGCGTAATGTTTGCAAGGGTTACTTTGTGTCGACGTCACGGTATCGGACATGTGACTTTCTTTTATCTTGCTGATAAACATAAACATAAACATTGCAGTTGCTTTCACAACAACTCATTGCTTTCACAACAACTCCCATCCATGGACGTCTTTGGTACTGTCGTAGGCGCAATCGACCTCGTTGGGAGACTCATTGGTTATCTCCAGGCCGTCAAGGGCGCCAAGGAGGATCGCCAGAGGTTATTGTCGGAGGTCTCGGCCCTCGGAGCCCTCCTCGAGGTCTTCCGTGGCCGCTTTTGTGACACTGACGCTGATGGAGAGGGTGGTAGCATCTCAGCTAGATTGGTGAAGGCCGGAATTGATCGCCCCCTCCGTACATGTTGTGATGCCTTGGGTCTCATTGTCGAAGAGCTAGGGCGGCTTGTGTCAGACACGAACATTGAGAGATCATCCATGCTCGCACACAAGGTAAAAGATCTCAGATGGCCGTTCCGTCAAGAGGACATCAGGATGGCGTTGGGAAACATTGAACGATTGAAATCTCTGGTCTCCCTCGCATTGCAGGCATCACTGATGTGAGTAACCATGGTCCACAGCGAGGACTGAGCTTGCGCTGACACTCAGGGAGCCAGGGAGTTTGTCGACAAGGCCCGGGACGAATTGGCTACCGTGTGCTTGACTATCGAGGAAATCAAGTCGGCGGTGTTATCCCTTGAAGCCAGTCAGAGAGGTGTGTAGCTGAGGGCCATAATTGTCGCGGCGATTCTCTAACACCGCCAGCACACGCCAGGAAGATCGAGTCTGTTCAAGGGGATCTTATGGCCCTAGGTGATGCACTCCATGACGCCGCTGATGACATTGCGGCGATCCGGGATTCCGTTGATAGGAACCAGCAAGGTTAAGGATCAACGCTGCGGTTCGAACATCACTTGCTGACATTAGAATGTTAGAGAAGGACCGCCGGGATGTCCTCGAATGGCTCTCTGCACCGGCGTTTGATCAGAGGCACGTCGCCGCTTTCGAGAAGCGTGCGCCCGGTACCGGAGACTGGTTTCTTGGACACCTGAAGTTCGCGGCGTGGCGCCGGGGCGAGTATAATGTGCTTTGGTGCCCCGGAAACCGTGAGTGCACTCCTGGCGCTATCTTGGGCCGCGATGTAATTTTTCATCTCAGCGGGAGTTGGGAAGTCCGTGATGGCGTGGGTATCGTCTAGACATCCTTTTGGTGGCTTAAATCTGACCGAATCTGAACTCCGCTACAGATCGGCTGCCATTGATCATCTGCAGGAGCGAATTACTAAGGACGCAGCCGTTGTCTACATTTACTTCGAATATACCAGTGGGAACTACACAACACGACAGCTCATCGAGGCCCTCCTGTCCCAATTTGTGCGACGGGGCATGTCAAACGATGGTGTAAAGTCACTTCAAAAATATATGGCAGGCAGCCGTCCAACACTGGAGGAGCTGTGGATCGTCCTTGAAACCGAGGTGGGAACATACTCCCGAGTCTTCGTTGTCATCGATGCACTGGATGAGGCGGACAGTTCGACGTGGATTCCGCTCCTTGATCGCCTCCGGGAACTATCTAGAATCAGCATCATGGCCACCTCCCGGGACATGGGCGATATCGCCGTAGAATTCGAGGGAGACCCCCGTCTTGACATTATGACGGATGCAGGTGACTTGAAGAAGTATGTTGAAGGGCGCCTTGCAACCAGCACTGGGAGTTTCAAGCGGATCCTGAAAGCGAATCCGTCTCTCCGATCGGAGATCATCACTAGTATTACAGAGAAGGCGGGTGGGATGTGCGTTGTTTAGTTACATTGGTAACCTTGATGCATGAGACGATGTATCATTTCCACAGGTTCCTCCTAGCCCGGCTGCACATGAATTCGTTGGAAACGGAGTCTAGAGTCATAGACCTCCGTCGGGCACTGACAGAGCTACCACGAGATCTGAGGTCGACATATGATGCCACAATGGCGCGGATCAGCGATAAAGACAAGTCGCTCGCACTCCATATCTTCTCCTGGGTGATCCATGCTGCTCGACCCCTGACGATCAATGAACTGCAATATGCGCTGGCAGTAGAGGACGGTATGGCCGTTATCGATCCCGAATGTCTTCACGACAGGGCCACTCTTACGTCGGTCTGTGTCGGCCTGGTTGTCCTATACGAAAAGTCTAGCCACATCTATGATAAATTGGACTGGATGAGCCTCGTTGGACTCGTCCGTATGTCATGCAGATATGAGATCCACTGTTACGGTTAATCTCATCATAAGTTCAGATTACACAACACAGGATTATTTGCGCGACTATCTTTCCAAGCATCTCCCGAACCCCGCCCACCTTGCAATTACGTGTCTCCGATATCTCTCTTTTGATGTCTTCCATGGCCCGCCCGGGCCGCTTCATGTGGGTCCGAAATGGAAGATCATGCGCATCCCTCTTGCCCATTATGCTGTATCCCGCTGGGGGACCCATGCGCGTATGCATTCCAGCGATCCAACCGTCCGCCGGTTAGCGATGAAGCTATTGGATGACCACCAGAGCCTCATGAGATTCGGTTCCATCGCCTGTAGGACTACAAATCCCTCGGCGCTCCAACTCTGCGCGCATTTCGGATTGAAGGACTATCTCAACGACCTGCTGGATCGTGGTGCCGATGTCAATTCAGCAGACGCGGATGGCAACACAGCGGTAACGGAAGCAGCTATCTACGGCTGGGACGACATCATGCAGCTGCTCCTCTCACGAGAAGGTGTCGATGCCAGTCCGAAGGGCTGGAATGGGGCTTCTCCACTGATCCAGGCAGTAATGCGCGGCCACCATAAGATTACAGAACTCTTACTTGCGAGAGATGACGTGGACGTCAATTCGCGCGACGATGATGGGAAGACGCCACTAGCATACGCAGCAGAGGGTGGGTACAGTGGTACCCTGGGACTCCTGTTGGAAAGAGCGAACGTGGACATAAATCCACGCGACAACGAAGGACGCACACCGCTTGCATTGGCGGCACTTCGGGGGCATCTAGCCATTGTTCAGATGCTGGTGGTGAGGGACGACATAGACGCCGACTGTCGTGACAATAACGGGATGACGCTGCTAGCACACGCAGTACGCGGAGGACATAGTGGGATCATGGAATTGTTGTTGGCACAGGATACTGTGGATGTGAATTCTCAGGATAAGGACGGGTTCACGCCACTGGCGTTGGCGATATCTGATGGCCACGAAGCGATGGTGCAGCTGCTGTTGGCAAGAGACGATGTAATCCTCGGCTTGAAAACCAACGGCGGTGACTCATACCTAGCCATGGCAGCATATCTCGACGATGATCAAACCATAATGGCACTTCTGGAAAAAGACGCCACGAACATCAATTCGAGGGATTTAGAAGGTCGAACAGCACTGTCTGTGGCAGCATTTTGGGGTCGCGATGCGGTTGTAAAGGTCCTCTTGGCGCAAGATGGCATTGACATTAATGCATTGGATTTGGATGGCAATACGCCTCTTGATTTGGCAGAGAAGAGGGAGCATCGAGCTATCCTTGGGCCGCTCCGGGCGGCTGGTGCCCGCAACGCGGCGAAGTTCGGGATGAACATGGAGCCTGGGGAGTGTTTAGCCGAACCAAATGCCCGATGATGAAACCTAAATCTCCTCCCCTCACCGAAAGCCTAGCCATCGTGCTTATAATACATTCCTCTTCATATTGGCTTAGGTTTCCATCTACGTGAGTGCTCAGATCGAACAATAGGACGAGATCCCTGATGACCACAACACTGATCCACCCGACGAACTCCCGTTTCCCCGACTCATGAGGCTCAATCCGACGCGCGCGGTCATTTCGGCAGCTGCTCGTAACGCTTATCGCGCGACGGAAACATGACCGCCCGTCGGTGGTATTGAGAAATGTTCGCCCGTGATCACGATGAGAATATTTGACCGACCGCCAACTCTGTTATTGAGGCAGGCGCGGATCCGCGCGTCGAACCTTGAGTTCGCATCTTCTTATCAATAATTTTTTTTTCTTCCTGCCTGGTTGCGTGCGCGTGACTGTAAGGTGCACAAAAGCAAACCAACTTGTAGTGCCACTCGTTCACTCAGCGGTTCCGCCCCCCTCCCCTCCGATGGGCTCCGAACTCCGAATGCTCAGGTTGTTACACCATCAACAACATTCGAATGTTTGCGTACACTGGAATGTCTATATTGGTATCTATTGGATGAGCTCAGAAGTGCGGATATTCTCACTCGCCAATGCCGACGGGTGACTCCCGGGCTGGGGAGAGTCAATGTTTCACAAGGCCCGAGCGGCCGACTGTTTGCCATAGTTTGCTGCTCGTGCCGTAAGTCAACAAGACCCCCTACCCGCCACCCGAGCTCGGCACCTCGCATCACTCATCCGACCTCGAAAAGCGATTATTATGCAAAGGGTCGCATGATCACCGAAGCAGGCCACAGGTATGTTTCGTATAGATTTCTACGGTGTTCTACTGCGACGGACCGCCAACAGCCGCATGTTGAATATTGTTTATCTGACCTGGTCATACCCAGTTCTCTGCAGGGGCCGACACGCGATGGAGGAGGAGGCGCTCGGTTTTGGTGATCAATGGGCGGCGCTACCCGGCGAGTATCGCAGGTCCAGGGTGTGCCTGCGGGTGTGTGTGCACGCTTCCTACGTCTTTGGTCTGCGCAACAGTCATGTAAAGGTTGCAACCATCCATTCTACCCGTGCCCACAATAGAGGTTGACTCGCGACCCATAAAAGCACCGGCTCGCAGTTATCGAAAGCATTGGCTTTCGGATTCGCATAAGCCAGTTCTCGGTGCTCTGAGTCGGTGGTCTGTCCCTTGACCCGCCCTCGACCCCACTACAGCCACATGCACGCAAAATCGCTCATCTCCATTCCCCGTCGCAAACGACAGACAATTTGACCGAAGTTAGACTCACACATGTGCCATGCCCCACTAGGTGGTAGTGTGCGATTTGTTTCAAGTAGGGCCGTTCACGCTCATTGTGTTCACTGGACTCATCTCGCACGTGCTTCTACAATTGCTTCACCACAGGATGGATATCTCTCAAACCGGTCCCTGACCTGAACCACTAGAGCTTGCCATCTGTGACATTCAACCCCTGCTATATTTCAGACTTGCGATCTGGGCGCCAATTTTTTTCGGGGTGGCTTGAAGGTTGAGGGCAGTCGCCATCGGCCGGTGGAGACCCGGGCGCTAGCGCATTCCCCGAGTCATTTCAAAGACGCCGATATTATGTGGTTCGCAGATCATCGATCATCGCTCACCGCTTCTTCCCATGTTTGCTCAAACCCTGGTGTTTTTTAACCTGTCATATCCCATTATGAACATTTGTTCATTAATCTCACATCTCAATCTGGGCTCGGCGTGGGTGGCGCAAGAGAACGCGAGATAATGAGCGTTCCAACTCGGCCAAGTAAACTCCAAATTAAACCGCGTGGGTTATACCCTCAAAATTATCCGCACTGGAGCTGGCGAGAACCATCTCACAACATCGAGAGCTTTTTGAATGCTAGTAACGATTCGTCGGGGGAGGTCGTGTGATGCATACCTATAAGCTTCATGGGGTAGCATCGGGCGATTTCTACATCGTGAGCTACCTAACCAACTCGAACGCCAGCCTCCTCTGGAATTCCCGGGCCCCGGTCATGTTGTACGACGTCGAGTCTCAACAGCTCATCGAGGTCTTTCCGTCCCAGTTCGTGCAACGGGGCATGTCAACCTCGGGGATAAAATCACTTGAGAGGCATGTGGAAGGCAGCCATCCAACACTCAAGAAGTTGCGGACCATCCGGGAGGCCGAGGTGGGGAGGTATACCCGTGTTTTCCTCGTGATCTCACGACCCATGAAGTCAATGGCCAAACATGGATTCCACTCCCTGATCGCCTCCAAGAACCATTCAGAATATCAATGTCGAAGGAGACTGCCATCTCGACATCATGGTGGCCCGACGAGGGACACCTCACATTAATAACACCGGGAGCCCCAAACGATTCCAAGCCCGAAGGTGAATTCATCTCACATGAAGATCGTTCGGCGACCTTGGTGCTAAAAATATTGCTTGTGTTCGACACCACATGCACGTAGGAGAACCAGTCAAAATTTTTACCCCCGGGTCGGTTGACTCGGGGTCTTGATCCCGGATTGCGGGAGAACCGAAGCAGCGATAAGGGGCTTCCTGGGATGATAAATAGCCTGACGGGGCCTTGCATTCATTCGAAGCAGCTTCTCGCCTTCGATACATAACTCAAATGACCATAAAAATCGAAATATCGCACCTCCCACAACACTCCTCCCCTCGAAAGTTAACCATTACCAAACGCGCAAGAATGTTCAGTGATGGTCATAGCCGCGACTCATCTGGAGAGTCGCGCGGAGGCTCCGGAAGCTCTGGTTTGCCTGAGAACTCGTAAGTGCCCTATTGCCACTGTGACAGACATTGGCTCATGACCATAAAGTGTAATTTGGCACGAGGTCCGGCGCGCCAACACCACCCCGACCACCAATGGTGGTAAACTCAGACAAATTCCCTCTGAGTCAAGCCTTGACTCCCTCGTATGGACGCTCGCATCATCAAATAGTGCGTTGGATGATCTGGTTGTAGCCGCGCTAATGACATTGATTGTAGCCAAGATTGAAGCCACTAATGACGAAGTGAAGAGCATAAGGGAGGATCTCAACGGCCTAGAAGCGGACATGGCAGAGATCAAGCAATCAGTCGATTATATTCTTGATACGCTCCGCCATCGCGCGTAGACATAGAATGTTGAGCTTGCCACGAACAATGTTTCAATTTGTAGGCAATTCCCACTAAGGGCTTGTGGAATTTGGGCCTCCAGTTCTGTTCAGGTGTTATCACCCCAACATCAACCAAAACTCAAGTTGCATCAAGCCCATAGTTGTGTGAAATACTCTGCCAGCGGTTTTATTATTATAAGTCAAGGCCGCAGCCAAACAAAAACCGAGTCTGCTGCCACGACTGAACATCATATATTGACTCTATCCGCGGCCCACTAGGTAGCGCGTAGGACGTACTGCGGCGGTGTGATCGGGAAAAGATTCCCGTGTATTCTCGCACACTCGTTCATCGCTTCTCACGCGACCACTGTCGTCCAGTCACCACACGCGCGGAAACAATCTGTAGAGTCATTGGATGGCCAATTCCAGCTGGATGCACGACCTCCGCTCACTCTGTACTCCAACACCCCGTTCCGCGCGTCATCCGCCTGAGATTGGGCTCGGGCAGCCGATGGGTTCCTCGAGGTCTGGACTTCAGGTCCTCGGGGACCGAAATACACACCCACACCTATCTCAGTGCAAGGTTCGTTGATCTTCAGGCCTTTCGGGCCGCATTCAACTCGTCTGAGTCGCCATGTGTAGCCGTATCATGTGTTGACGCGCGCAGCACACATCATTCCCTCTGTGCTCGAGGCTTGCAAACTTGGTAATCCTCGGAGTTGCCGCTGAGGTGGTTGGAGCCGCTTCTGAGATCCGACCTCATCCCCCTAGCAGGGTGTGAGTATTTTACGAAGCCCAATTCTCGAAAGATGGAAAATGTAGGCACTTGAGCACCGCACTGGGATCGCCCGGGTCTTAAAAGGTAAATTACAGACCAACCTAGGCGTTGTCCGATATCTTGGTCTCGTTCTTGCCTCCAATCCACCCCAGCTGAGTAATCACTAATTCATTGCCTACCCGCAACATAAAAATGCAGAACTCGCTCCGAAAACGAGTACCCCACCTTTACCAAAAACCCGCCCGACGATAATTTACAATGTCAGCACGATTCTTGACTTGAAAGTTGGGGCTGCCTTCACTCAGATGCAAACACTGACTCTTCAAGCCCAGCTCGGTGAACTGGACAATAAGCGCGGTGCTATTTCTTACGGTAGCGTCGGTGCTTTATATCCTCGTTTCATACTTACCTTGCGGAATCTGCGGGTCCTTACCAGTTTCCTACACTTGGTTTTGTTTACCCAAGTCAAGGACTTCGTCCCGGAACCGTTCTGGTACATATATCTGACGTTAACAAGGCCCCCATCCTCGGATGGCGATGCCGAGGAGACTCAATTTAGAGACGTGGCCATCTATTCCTAGAAGATGAAGCCATAGCCATTTATGAGACTGTCCTTACTGGACCAATGGCTCGGGTCACGAAAGTGGTGAACAAAACCACCAAAAAATGGATTGTCCCCATTGCTGATGGGAATTTGACGCTGGTATTTCATTTCAGGAAACTGCTCTCTACCCATGATTGAACTCCAGAAGGTGGGTTCCCGCCGGCACCGGAAAAGGTTATGGATGCACCCGTTTGACGGGTTTGTTTTCCGATCCTTATGAATTAATAGTTGATGCTTGTAGGTAGCCGAGAAGCTATACCAGCAAGGGCTCCTCTCGTATCCTCGAACCGAAACCGACCAATTCCATCCCCAATTTAATTTAATGGATCTTCTCGGGAAGCAGAGAGTTGACCCCGGCTAGGGGGAGTTTGCCACTATACTCTGTGTTTAATATCTTTCACTCAGACAGCGACTGTGGGCGAGGGAAACCGGACGTGCCACTGCAACCAGGTAGCGGTTTCGCAGGCAATGCAGAAAGAAGGGCCGAATGAAGGAAGGCGTTTTTGGGTTTGCCCCAGCACTGAACAGTGCAAATATTTTGAATGAGACGACGAGTCGCCGAAGGCTGCTGACCTTGTGCGCGCATCAAGCACTGCGACGGGGGGCACCCACCCTGGAGTGTGTTTTAGAGTAAGCTGAACTGGATCATATTCTCAATTACAGTTTCTGAAGACCTCCATGTTTCGCGCGGTGACCAAGAGGGACACCGGGCGAGCGGTAGATCCCAGTTTCTTCTTTAATGAGTATAGAGGATTCACATATTGGTATGTCTGAACGCAAAATCAAAATAGCCCCAGGGATTTTGGCAACTCCACCGACGCTCAAGCGGTAACGGTGAATACTGGGTGCAATAACGAAGCTGAATACATCGGCCGCGAAACCTGTCCAAATGGTTCTAATGATGGCGCATCTGCTAAACCGAAGCGGAGTACAAGGCAAAGCGGTGGCGGATCCACGGCCAAGCGGGACACGCGGGCCGGCATTTGGTGCCGCCGACGAATCTTGAGTTACGCACGGTGAACATCCTACTACAGATGGAATGTCTGGTCTGACTACGAGTGACTAGGTGAGGCTTGGTTTGTGGAATTCAAGTTACTTCCAGCGGACTCCTATAACAGTAATGCTCCACAATGGACTCCAACATACTTCACATCACGCTAGGCCAAGATATCTCATGATACCAAAGCCCTGGCGCAGGGCCGTCCAAGGAACGTTTCTGACAAACGTTGAGGTCTGAGGCGTTGAATGCCGTCTATCCTTGTCTGCTGCCCGCAACGCGCCATCCGTGGAATTGACGTCTGATCGTACACATGAGTTTATGATATATCATCATAAGACGGTTATCAATATATTGGCGATTACGGTCCAGAGTCCCGTTCTACCCTTGGCTCGAATATACAGGTTATATAGACTGAGTTGTCGATCGGCTTGAAATATGGCGCGATAGGCACCCAAGCGTCCGGGTTGGCTGCGAGAACAATCGATCTTCACTTTTGGCCTATATACCATAGCATCCTGTTTCTCTGAGATGTGTAACCAAGCCCAGGTCGTGCGCGCGGAACAACAGCGCGACCTTCAATCCTTCCCAAGTCAATGGATCACCCGCCTTTTTTGGCAGCCAGTGTGGCAACCACGTGTTATTATTAGGCTGCCAAAATGGGCGGATCAGGTTCAACGGAACTCGCTTCTTGACCCCATTGATTATATTGCCCAAGACTCTCCGCGCAGTGGTGAACCGCTTTCGCGCCCCAAAACCGGTTCTAATAGACGACGATGCCTAGTAATTGGCATGCATCAGATGAAGCAGTCGTCTATTTCCATGAATATTGAAATTATTCAAGATCATTTACGGGGTACTTGGCCTACTACACGGTACTATACATTGGTATAAAGCGACATCTCGGCACCTGAATGTCCCTCCATCCATTCATACACCACGTCCCCAGGAGTACTGGGAGATGGACATCAAGATAGCTTATGATGAGAAATCCAACATCAATTATGAGACGCGCATCGACCTGTCATCGGAAACCGGGAGCGAGGTCGAGGCAGACCGGAAGCGGGTCCTGAGGAAGATGGATTTACACATCCTGCCATTCGTATCACTCTTGTATCTTGTATCATTCCTGTGAGTCAAAATTATCTTCACGGCCTATCGCACTAATATTTCTTTAGTGATCGAAGCAATATTGGTACGACTTCGTGCGCAACCGATTGATGGACCAACCATAACCTCTTGGCAGGTAACGCTCGCGTTGCGGGCATGGAAAACGATATCAATTTGGGAGGCTTGAGGTATAACATTGTATGTGTCTCACCATTTCCTGATCAGTTCGAATGACCAGATATGTATAGATTGCTGCTGTATTCTTTGTAAGCACCTGCGTTCTGTTCGGTGATTTCGACCATTGAATCAACAAGGTTCCATATGCCTTAGTTGAAGTGCCCTCGTATGTTCAATACTCTCTGTTCCAGTCTCAATGATGATATTGGTTAGAAATATCGCGCTGAAACTTGTCCGTCCTTCGCGGTGGAGTGAGGACTTCATTCGTATGTGATATCGCTGGTTGCTGATTATTATATCCAGTTCCATCGATTATGGTCGCTTGGGGTAAACCATTTCACCTCTGTCAGATCAACTATATAATATTAGCTCTCAGGCATCGTCACGACTTTGATGTCGTTCTGCCACACATTCAAGGGTTTTATCGTGTATGCGTTCTCTATTTTCTCACTGATTAGTCACTTGCTGAGGACTCACTTTCGCGTAGCGCCCGGATTTTCTTGGGTTTGGCAGAAGCAGGACTGTTTCCTGGTGTGAGTCTTATTCACCCCGGTGGTGAATATTCAAAAACGATTTTTTAGGTGACCTTCTACCTTTCACTTTGGTACAGAAGACGAGATGTAGCGGGACGCATCGCAATATTTTTCTCGGCTGCAATGGTTGCAGGTGTGGACCCTATTTACTTATAATTTACACCATCCAGAAACTTGTTTTTTTTTTCAGGCGCATTCGGAGGTCTCCTCGCGTAAGCCCCCTCCCAGATATTGAATCGAATACCCTCCCAACATCCTTTAGTTTTGGTATCGAAAGGATGGATGGGATCGGAGGCCTGCATGGTTGGCAATGGATTGTGAGCCAGCCTTCGAGAATTCGCAATGCTATTAACCCCCATACGAGTTCTGTCTCGAAGGGATAGGTAAGAGAAGCGGTGCATAGATTCTGCTTGGCTTCATCCATCATCTCAGTTACGGTCCTGATCGCCCTTATGTCCTATTTCTACATGCATGATGTGAGTTAGCTGTTCCTGAGTTTGCCACACACGCTTCAACTGCAGCTAGTATCCGGAGACGGCGACCTTTTTGACATCAGCGGAGAAAACACTGGTGATTGATATGCTAAAAGAGGACTCCCAGGGACTCGCTACCCACTACGATCGGAAATTTGTTTGGCAAGCCATCAGCGATTACAAAACTTATGTTCAGGCTGGTATTTATCTGGGTCAGTGACATCATGATTTTGTATTGGTGGTTATATTTTCATTGGAATTAGGCGTTCTCATTCCCGTTTATGCCATTGCGCTATTTTCGCCGACTATTGTTAAAGAATTAGGTACTGTCTTCCAGCCCGGATTAGTACGAATACTGCATTGACAGTGGTTTTTCCAGGTTTTACGGCTGCTCAAGCACAGCTTCTGACTGTTCCACCATTCTTTGCTGGGTGTGTGGCCACCATAGGAGGTACCTCTCTATGCTCGCACCTCAAGGGATATACTTACCCGTTGTCAAGTTGGAATTATATCCGATAGGCGTAACCTCAGGGGCCCGTTCATCATTGGCGGCTGTGTTATTGCCCTCATTGGTTATCTTGTTTTGTATACCCAGACATCCCCCAGAGCTTGTTACGCCGGGACCATACTGGCTGCTATTGGAGTGTTTCCGATCGCTCCGGTGAATGTCGCGTGGGCAGGATCTGCTGCTGGCGGAGATGTAAGAAAAGGTTTGCTACGCTCCGTCTTGAAACTTGAACACCGTTCCCATGTATTCATGTACAGGTGTCGCGCTTGCCATAGTTATTGGCATCGGAAGTCTAGGAGGGTCGGTAACCCCAGTGGCCAAAGTTGATGACAGCGACAGCTTACATTTTATTCCAGGATCTGCTCATCTTTTATCTACGTTACCCCGCCCCGCTTCCATATTGGCCATGGGACAATTATGGGGTGGCTTGGTCTATCGTATGCTACTACATTCCTGCGTGACACGATCTGTGACCTTTGTCTGATAGGATGACCCTCAGCGTCTTCGCTATGTGGAACTACGATCGACTCAACAAAGAAAAAGAAGCGCTCTGTGAGCGGGAAGGGATTGACTCAAGCAGGCAGCATGAGTTCGTTGATTCGGGGAATGAGAGTCCATTGTTCCGGTCAGCTGCAACATCACTCCACCGCCATTTTCTAAAGTGCAATCCAGGTACATCCTCTAGGATCAAATTCCGCGCTGGTGTCGAATAGATATACTGTATTTTTTTCCCCAAATGCCCTTTTAGGGTCTTTTGCGATGGTTTCATTTTCATCGGTCCACATCCTGTTCAACTAACACCACGATGTTTTTCCCGAGTTTTCTCGTCTGATCACCCTCCTCATCAGGGAGCCCTGGGAACACACTTTGAATTTATTTGCGCCTGGCGTTCGATTTTTCCTACAAGGTTCAAGTTCGACCCCCCGATTCATTCTTTGGGGCCCAAGGCTTCAAGGCTTCCAAATATATGAAATATAAATCGATGATATGACATGGCCGAGACCTGGCAATTGCTGGGGTACCACTGAGGAAGCTCAGTGTTATCTGTCTCTATATTGTAATTTGATCCCGGGATAACACCAGGTCCTCAATGATATGACCTGGCCAAGACCTGGCACTTATTAGGGTGCCAAGGAAGGAAAGATTTCGACCCAGGGGTCTAGAATTGGCGACAATGAAGCAGATTCTTCCCTGGGCTCAAGACTGTCCATGAATATATCGAAGGTGACATGCCCACCAAGCGTTTCGTCCTCAAAGGGCCCGCCCCTACTGGTACATGCCTGCTTTGCGCTCAGGTTGCGCGCCACGTAATGACTGTAGAGCATGTCCGACAGGTCAGCAAGCCAGCTGGAGAGAGGGGTGAAGCGCTCCGTCGGTGCCTGCATAGGCTGTGACAAGAAGTCTGCTTTCGTAAGACGCAATAGCTTGGTAGGGAGTTCAAGCCACTCCCGGAGGAATGGAGGGTCGATCTCCTCTCCCCGGTGATACCCACACATGTGGAAAACCATGACATAGAAGATGAACTCGGGGTCGTGGCGATAGAAGTGTGCGTGCCCGTTCCACGCGCCGCCCGCCTGAGATCGGGATCGGGCAGCCGATGGGTTCCTCGAGGTCTGGACTTCAGGTCCCTCGAACAATTACGCCTTCGTCATTCTCGCAATCGAATGTGGAACTTGTATTGTATTCTTATGCCCAACTCACTGGGACATTATCTATTACCCCTGTTCCCAGATCGATGGCATCGCCAGATCAGGTCCACACCTCGGATGCAGTGCGGGGGGCACTGCTCAAATGATCTGTCGTTGGGGGGGAAATCATGGATGAGCTGATATCCACTCGTCCTTCCATCAGCCGCGACCGCCTCCAGTCCGCTGGACGTCCCACACACGGGTATCGTCGATCTCCGCGAGGCCTCTCTCCATTCCCTTACCCTCGTCTCCGATATCTTCATCTTCAACCCATTGAGCGCTCCGGCACCTGACCGGGCCCGGTCATCGTCTGGACTTCGACCATCCCAGAATGGGAGGACCGTGTCTCATGGTGTAGGGCTGGGAATATCGGGTGCGCCAGTTGAAGAGATCAGCTCAGAGGTGCCGCTTCCTAACTCGGGGTCCTATCCAACGTGAAGTGAAACTTACCCACACCTATTTCAGTGCAAGGTTCGTCGATCTTCAGGCCTATCGGGCTGCATTCAACTCGCCTGAGTCGCCATTTGTGGCCGTATCATTTGTCGACGCGCGCAGCATAGGTCATTCCCTGCGTGCTCGAGGCTTGCAAACTTGGTAATCCTCGACATCCAGTATGGGTTGTTTCCACGCATGTGGATGCCAGATGGTTTGAGGACAGTGGGACGGCGTTCGATTGTATGCGAGGCGAAAAAGAATTGGGTGGAGACGTGGGAGCTGAATATATCTCCCCAGTCATATTTGGTAACATACACGGACCGGATGCGCAGTGGCAGGCATTTGAGAGGGACGAGTTCAGAGATGGGCCTTGGGTGTTAAAAACGAGGAAGTTATTCTCCTGGGTCAATGACCACGGTGGTAGGATCATGAGGAACCAGAGAGTGAATATATCCCACCTTCGGGTGGTTATGAGTTCTTGATTTATCCGAATAGTGTTAGGAGACGAATGAATACATTTCTTCAAGTAAGTGCAGATGCGACCAACATTTGGTACCCGAACCCTTATAGCCGAAATCCGTCAAGGCCTTGTTTGAACATCCTTGATTTCTGTTTTAATCCTGTCGACTTTTTCGCTTGTGTTGCGGAGCGCAGCTCATATCTTGGCCATGCCGACATAGATGGTATTAGCGGAATAATGGACAATACTACGAGTGAGATGCGCACCGATCGCGACCTTTGCGGCGGATGCTGGGGAGTTTGAATCCCTGGACTCAGAACCTGGCGGGATGGAAGCGACATCCGGGTCGTTCGCCGAAGGGTAGGCCATTTGTTCTTGGCCACCCTTCAAACCAATCCAGCTGGATTGGAGGGAGTTGGACCTATCCATGGTAAGTTTTGGGGTTTGCTGCACATAAGGTTGATGACATACGGTTGTGCTGACATTGTATGTCAGCACAACCGTATGTCGTCAACCGGCGGGTTTTTGATAAAAATGGGGCACTCGTTTTCGGAGCGAGTTCTGCATTTTCATGGGGCGGGTGGGCAATGAATTAACGATAACCCAGCTGGGGTGAATTGGAGGCAAGAACGAGACCGAGATATCGGACAACCCCTACTAGTAGGCTAATTTATAGTAATTTACCTTTTCAAGACCCGAGCGGATCCTGTGGATGTCGTGATCACAGTGCGGTGCTTGAGTGCCTTTATTTCTCATCTTTCGAGAATTCGGCTTCGAAAAATGCACTGCGTCCTTCTGAGCTCCTCCAATAGACATCAATGACAGTGGGCGTTCCGGTATCTAATAGTAAACATTCATGCGCTGATTGAATGGAGAATCTTACTGTTACGTTCTCTCAGGCTCAGAAGCGGCTTCGACCACTTCGGCGGCAACTCCGAGGATTACCAAGTTTGCAAGCCTCGACACCAGATCCTGGCATAGCGATACATCGCCACACCACAGTAGTAGTATAGCTCTGGTACATCGTTAGCCCTAATTGACAATTCATCTAATACATCACTTACCTGCCAATTGATAGCAGGGCATCAGTAGCCCCGAGCATCCGCCATGTGCATTTGGGCGCTCAATTTGTCAGCATGCCTGGCAAAATGCACACACGTCGACTAAAAATATCCAAGCGTCTTCTGTGGATATATGTTGTGCGCTCTCAGAATGTTTTCCACATTAAACATATGAGTTTGAGGAATAAATATATTATATTCTTCCATATTTATATACATTGCGTGTTCCATAGCACCGGCTCGTTGGCATCTGCAGGCCGATTGTGCAGGGGAGTGTGCGCCCGCGCCGCATTGCTGGATACCTGCCTGGCATGGCAATGCATCCGGTCAACGATGCTTGCATTTTGAATGGCGTGGGCCTGCATGGCAGTGTTGCCGGATCCAACCGCTCTCATCAGATAGTGGATGATGGCGGCGATCCCGCTCGGCGCTCGTCCTTGTCAAAATAGCGATAGCGGCTCTGTCCGCGCCACTTACCGATGCCCCGAAATCTTCAGCCCTACACTCTCGCTGTCTTCTTCAGAACAGCGATTCCGCCCACCCTCATCAAACCGATCATCTGATGACACCGATCCCAATCGTTCTTGACGGTGGTTCCAATGGAGACGGGGGATCTCCTAGGGCGCTCTCCGAGCGGAATCACGCGAGGAGGCGCGGATGCTGCGAATGGCAGTGTCTAAGTTGCACGAATCGTAGTCTACGTGTCCGCTACTCTAGTCTAGGATGGTCCGGTCACGTGACCATCTGGAGTAGGTGCCTTCGGCACCCTACTCCATCTGCCCCCATCGAGAATAGCGATGTCCTCATCGCTGTCGGAAAACAAGAGCTGGGGGGGAGGTGGTGAATGAAACGGACAAGGCCTCTGACTGAAAACGAGAACGTGAAGCTGATAGTAAAAGGGTATCATAAGGTAGGCAGTGAACGAATGAGAAATAAGCAA
>QGOG01003458.1:0-27939 GCA_003313185.1 Collybia sp. MG36 | reverse complement strand
ACAGTGGGTGTCGTTGTATTATGCCAATGGTGCGTATTTTGTCTTGAATAAAAATATCAGGTGGCTGAGGCCCCCTTCATCTGTACGTAGCCGACTCTACTTGGCGCAACACCACAGTTAGGTAACATTATGGGGCTTCTCAACCGGGTTGAAACTCATACACATATTCATTATTAGCGTGAACGGCGGACCGAGTGTTCTCGTTGACCAGCCCAACACTGGCGGAGAGCAGGTTATCCTGTCTGTCCCTGTGAAGCTCACCTTGCGCAGCGGTGCCAATTCGATCACACTAGGCGCGGGTCAAACGAGTAAGCATCACATTTCCTTTACAAGCCACTGCTCACGCCTGCGCATGATAGACTATGCGGCGGACTTGGATAAAATTGTAGTCTACACCGCAACTTAGCCACTCTTGTTTTCTATGGCATCCATCTATGTACCCAATTTGTTATCCATGACATAATGATAACCCGAATTGAAAACCTTGCTGAGCAACCGGGTGAACTCTGCTGTCTATTGCGACATTCGTTGTAAAAAACGGTATGAACCGACAATGTCGTGATTTTTCCTGCACCAAGATGAAGAGTTGACAAGACGCGTGCTGGGGACCTTCACTGGCTTTCCCAGTCCGCCGACGCACTGAGCATCCGACTGTTGGCTACCGAACCACCTAGCATGGGCTATGCGGTATAGGGTTCTCCTGCTCACTCAAAAAGTCAAGAACCCCCCTCCAAACCTCCCCTATGCGCACGAGTGTCACTCCAGTGGTTGAACAGCCGAGGAAAGCCTCAATGCTGTGGCACTAGGCCGGTTCTCCGTGTTCAATCATTGGTGGGCGTTTTTCGGGGATCATTAGGAGCTCGAGGATGGCGTTAGCAGGGTGTTTGGTGAATGGTTTGTCACGATGTTCACAGCGATTGAATAGACAAGAGCCGTGTCCGACGCATGAGATCATGAATGGATCCCACCAATCATCTCATTATTTTACGATGCCAACACCAAGCCAATGGGACGCCTCCGACTCTATAGGATCTGAGGACGAGGTGGTATGTGGTGTGGTCGAATGCCAAGCGTGATCCGGTTCATCACCGGGCCGCCGGTTGGACAGTGGCTAATTTGCTTATTCACACCTCCTAACAACAGTCATCATCATCCACCGAGTCAGCTCTTGCTGTGCTCGACGCGTCAGCCCTAGGAATGTTCTCGCACTCTCGCGAGCATACGCGTACCATCACATCCAGACGCGCGTCGGTACACGCGTTCTCATTGCGGGCTATAAAAGTTCGATGGTTTCCGGAGGAGATGCTTCACAACAATATCTTCCCTACTCATCTCACAAACCAATATGCAATTCTACATTGACATTCCCAGCACATTCGCTCCTCGTGCAGCTCGACCTCAGGAGTTTGCCAATTATGGCTACCATGTCGCACAACCTATCAACCCTCGAGAGAAGTATCTCACAGCTCTCGCCGGGGCCAAGGCTGCGGAGGCAGAGTATCTTGCTGCCCAAGCTGCGGCACTCAGGGAGGAGGAGGCTCTTGAGCAACGTTTGAAGCAGCTCCGCCACCAGCGCGAGCAAGAGGCATTCCACCAGACACCATATGATTCCCCCCTTCACCATTCCATGGGGATTGACGCCGGAATCCCTCATCACAATCTCGTCTCCAGGGGGCCGGCTTCTAGGTCTCCATTCTCGTGGGGAGATGCCCGTGGTGCAAATTGGACTCAGGAAGGCTTTAATCCAAGGTATCATGGGCCTGGACACCGCCAGCACCGCACCCGACCACAATGTTTTGAACCGAGGGTTGGTCTTTCAATTCTCATCTCTTATTCACGCTATTTACACATTCTATTTAGGATACTGCGACCTACAGGTCTTACCCCGGTCGTCTTGATGTGTTCAACGAAGCGGACATTATGGCAAGATATTCTTATTATCCCCACGTCGCATGTGCTTATCAGGTACCGCGTCAGCAGGATGTCGAGGTATTCCGCAACCCCTTCGAACAAAGGTTCGAGGGAGAGAAGCGCTGTCCCATGAATAAAGCTGGCAGATCCAGGTGCAGTCCTGAGCGTTTGTCTCAAAACACCGAGCATGTGGCAGCCCCTTCCGGTCCTGCATCGGCTCCACAAAGTGCTCAGAAACCGTTTGACCTTCAGGCGGTCATCCAGGCTGTTCTAGGAGCAACCAACGAGTCCCAGAACCCTCAAACACTCGGCCTTGGAAACATCCAGCAGGCGATCAATGCGATTCTTCCTGGGCTCGTGCCAACGGACCTGATGGCGGGACCCGAAGGACCCTCCCCATCATCCGCAGACTCTCCTAAGCGTGGCCCCGCTCATGAGATGACGAATCTCCAGGAGCTTTTCAACACCGTACTCGGACTACAACAGCACCAAGTGCTGCCCCGTGCTCCCAAGCCGGAGGCCCCAGCAGAGGGATCCAAATCTACTTCTATTCCTTGCAAGTCGGGAGATTTCCAAAATATTTTCTCCACGGCCCCTCAATCTGTGACTGCAAGGGAGCCTCAGGTTAGTACTTGCCCCGCTGAGCTATACTCTAAATGCTAAATCCACAATGCACAGAGCTCGACCAAGCCCGTGGCTCCTGCCGCCGCCGAGAAGCCGGTAGAGTTCTCCTTGAAGAAAGAACTAGAATCTCGCTTAAACAATGAGTACGAGACGGAAGTCCAGGATACTATTCAAGCCCTTCTCGCATCCCTCGCAGATTCTCCCTCAGCCCCAGCTCCTTCCCTCTCGTCCTCCCAATCCTCCGGCAAGGGAAAAGGAAAGGTGTCCGAGTCCGCCGAGCCCAGACCCCCAACCCCAAACGACATCGACCACTCCATGAGCGGCGTCCGCAACATTGAAGCTGCCTTTGTTGCCCTCGAATCCGATTTTACCTTCCCGCCCCAGGTTGATTTTATCGCACCAGCCCCTGCCCAGGACCGCCCTGCCTCCCCTGTATCCGACTCAGAATCCTCCACCTCCCGCTTGGCTTTTACTGCCCGAAACCACCCGGTACGCTTCTACGAGCAAGCATTGAGCACGCTCTTGGTAGAATTGGATGCGATTGATAGCTTTGGGAATGAGGCGCTGAGGTTAAAGCGGAAGGAGATTGTAGGGAAGGTTGGACATGCACTTGAGGAGTTGGAGAAGGAGATTGAAGGCCGCTGGAGGTCGAGGGCCGCAAAGGAGGCCAAGAGTGCTGCGGGAGAAGACACCCAGGACTCGCCTGCCCCGGTTGATTTCTCGCAGACGACTGTTGTTCCCATAGGAGTCGCTCAAGTCGCCCCCGCTGCGATCCCTGTTGACGTTTCCAGCCAAACCGATGTCCCTGAACCTGAGCCGGAACCCACTATTCAGGAGCTGCAATTGGCAGTGCTCCATGAAAGCCCCGAAGAAACTACCCTTGCCAATGAACCCGAATCTACCCTTACGTCCGCCTCTGAGGCGACCATCCGCCCAGATGATTTATCCTCAGAGCTTGAGGAGCCGGTGGACACTTACCTTCTCCCCACGGCCCCGTCGTCTCCTGAGGAGAAGCCTAAACAGCAACTAGCGGAGGGTGATGCGGGTAGTGAGTGGTCCGAAGTTGAGGCATGAGACTTGTGGTCAAGAAATTGAAAGGAACACTGGTATCTTATGTTGTATTAAATAGTGTTTTCGCCCGGTACTTGCACATATCTGTTCCCAGGATAATGAACTATCTCTGCCTTACCCTTTGCTGTGGCCTGGAGGGTCTGCAATCTTATCTAGCCGCCATACCCATATGATTGCCGGGTTCGTTGCGGAATGACATCACTCATCATAAATAAACGTTCAGAGGCGTCGACGCCCAAAGGTTTGTGAATATTCGAGCGCACCAATTGCAGGTCGATGGAGGAGTTCCCAGTTGACGATCGGGTTATTCCCGCCAATCAGCAAGCAGGCGATCGGAACTGCACGTGAGCCGCTGGCCACTATATAATCCTACTCCCCCCTGCTTTAAACCATTCATCCCTCTTGCCTCCCGCCATCACTGGTTAGCCCCTCTTGGTTGAACGGGACTACCTCATTAACTGCTTCCGCATAGGCGGGAGGCCTTAGGGGGTCGATTATGTCCAATTTATACCGGTCGTAAGTTGACCACTGATCATCAACTCACCCCGCCGTTGCTAATAATCTGCTCAGCGCTATATCCCACCGAGAGAGTCTCAAGATCTCCCCCGCACATCCCTCAATGCTTATGCCTAAGCTATCGGACCTCGGAAGATGTCAGCCACCTTACCAGTCGCCAGAGTTGTCTGTGGTGTTACCGTGTTCAAATAGGCAAGTACCCAGTTTAAACCTAAATTACACCGCCTAGCAGCATTTCGATTTCAATGCTGTGGATCACTGTACATAAAAGTACAGTGAGAGACGGAGGTGGATGGGGGGCCCCGGACCGCCGCCGGTTGGTAGCTCAACTTGACGCTCACCGGGGGAGTGGAAACGGGTTTTACTTCAGCCTCCGTTGGGCGTTGCCCACCCCATGAGGTCCTGTGTGGTTGGGCTCAAGGCTAGACCCTTGTGAACTCTGGTCTCGTGGGCGACAGGTGCTTCGTTTATTCTGCTCTGCTTGCCAGCGGCGGGTTTCCCACCGTCTTTAGATCTGCCGCTGATACTGGGATGATTGATTGCAGATCCTCCCAACCGCAAGACGACCGTGAAAAGGAAAGAGCTGACTATAGTGGCTGGGGTAGTACGTCTCCAATATCTGAGCATTAGTCACTAGTTAGTTGTATTTGTTGAGAGCTCACCGACTGTAAAGCGCCTCCGGGAAATCAAGTAGATGTAATAATAGACGAAGCAGGAGTTTGTGTTGGTCACGAAACATGAATTGCTTTGGCCGAGGTGAAGTTGATGGGCAAGCAATCTCCACGAGCTCGCTGAAGACTTAGTACCGCGAGTGGTGCGCGACGAGTTTCTTGGTTGTGAGCCGCTTCGTGGGATCAATCCGTGTCAAGTTGCGCATGCTGCTTAGTATTTCAGTCAGGGTAACTTTCGTGCGCTTCCAAAAGACAGAGCAATATTTCCGATGTGATAGGTATTAGTTTCAACAGCTTATTCCAGTGTCGTTTGGTCATCAGCTTCGCAAACACAGGAAAACTCAAATTCAACACGCACTAGCAAGTCTTTTGGTTTGGGCAAAAAGCCTTGACCGTTTCGCAAAGCCATACGTTTTCCGCGTGCTCGTACTCATTAATGTCGTCGCTTTTGCGCTGTCGTTCGGAAAATTACCGTTACATGAATTCAAGACGCTCGTTGTACACGGTGGGTAAGGCGGGGAGTCAGAACTCACTGGGTGATGACTCGGAGGTTCCAAAAACGGTAGCTGCATGGCTGCTAATACTGTATCATGGCGTTCCCTTCCGTGGACCCTCGCAGTGCTTGCGCTAGTTCTTTGGCAGGTTTTCTATGCATAAAAGAATGCAATTGCGCGTTTAGCATAGGTTTATAATACCTGGCCTAGTTATATGAAAACATAGATCTACAAGAGCTTGTGTCAGAGTACATATTGAGAATGTGAAAGGAATGCATCGATAGCGTGTATAAAATGCCCAATAAATATCCGGTTGAGATGAGTAGGTCTATCTTAGCTTAGAGATCCTGGGGTGGATCCTACACACATCAGTGCCATCATGGGGGTCCTTGGCCAAACATTGACATCAAGAAGGCCAACTCATCTAGAGGGATGTAAATCGGGAACGAAGGGCGGAATCTACTTTTGCTCACTCTTTCTCAGCGGTTTGCTGAAGAATGCATTCATTCCTGCGCTCAAACAGAGTTGTTTTGTGGATTCTTGGCAGTCAGCACTTAGCGCAACAACTAGAGAAGCGATGAGTGGTGTTCTGAGTATACGCCATTGATTTATTCATACTTGGAAGAATGATCGGAGCTTTTCGCCGGTTTTCGAGGTTGCGTAGTCGTTTCGCAGCTTCAACACCATCACATACAGGCATATCTGAAAATTCGTAAATTTCTGGTCAATGGAAGCGGCGGAGTCATACGGTGATCAAATAAGGCGACACTGAAGAATCCAGGTTCATGTGCTTCCCATGCTAACACATGTTTGAGGACAAGGGGGAATCGTAAGAGGCGAAATCAAACCTGCGATTGCCTCTTCGCCATTGTCCGTAGCAAAGACGGTCAGATTCTGCCGCTCTAATTGTTTGATTAGAAGATTCTGGGCTATAGGATTATCTAAAAACTGGTGAGAATGGTTACTGGTTTTTTTTTTTGGGAAAGTGTGAACCTTCAGCGACTAAAACATTCCCATATAAAATGCGTGGCGCAACCGCAGCTTCATCTAGTTCTTTCCGTGGGGTTGGTATCACCGTGTTCGGCAGGTTTTTCAATCCACCGAGGGTCTGCAAGAGTCGTGCTGTTCGTGGGGGTTTCGTCATTTTGACTACGCCTGGTGTATTGCTACTGAATAGGGCGTGGCCCTGTCTGTTGGTTGTTGGAGTGTAGAGATGTATCACCTTTGTCTCTTTTAAAGACATCAGTTCAGAGGTCTGCAATGCCCGAGCAAGTTCGTCTGCCCGAGTCTCCAGCTGGTCATCGAGTATGATAAAATCTAACGGGAGACTTGAGTGGTCAAATGTAGCGAGGTGTGCTTTGGTGTCATCGT
This sequence comes from Collybia sp. MG36, assembly GCA_003313185.1. Taxonomy (NCBI): domain Eukaryota; kingdom Fungi; phylum Basidiomycota; class Agaricomycetes; order Agaricales; family Clitocybaceae; genus Collybia; species Collybia sp. MG36. The sequence goes on along the minus strand of QGOG01003458.1, from coordinate 21,281 downwards.
AAGACGCCACCAAGGCAACGTCAAAGCTATTGAGCATGGTGCTCAGTAGCGCAAGTGTCGCCTCGGAAGAAGAGCAGATGAGGATTCTAAGTGGTCGGGGGTTTGCTAACACCGATCTTAGATGGTTTAGGTCATGCATGGCCTAGCGGGCGCGTCAGGGGATCGATGCATTGAAGAAGTAGGAGCTATTACCTTCTGCGATTCCTCCGAGCTGTAAATTCGGACTGGTATTGTAAACCAGAACATAGATCCCACATTGAGTTCTGAGTGTACACCTATCGCGCCACCCATCAGCTTGACTAGTTGGCGCGATATGGAGAGTCCCAATCCAGTGCCTCCAAAGCGTCGGGTAGATGAATTCTAGAACAAATGAGTGCGGAACGCCTACATAGGCGGATAAACCTACGTCCGCCTGCTGGAATGGGACAAAAAGCAGGTCAACGTCACTCGCTGAGAGTCCAATACCAGTGTCCCTGATCAAGGTGTGAATATAGTGCTCGTCAATACTAGGTTCACATACTGGATATCGAATTTCAAATGTATTTCTCCAGTGGGCGAGGCGGGGACTTCTTCTGCGGAACAAATGACGCGAACGAAGCCGCTGCCAGTGAACTTGACCGCGTTCCCAATCAAATTCATCAACACTTGAAAAAATTTGAGATGGCAACGCCAATATAGTAAATAACAACCAACCTTGGCGGATCCGTGCGTAATCGGCAAATACCCCTGATGAAAATTTAAAATGCTGTAAATTGATAGGAAAAAAAATATAGACTACATGACGGCACGTCTGGTTCAATGTTGAAGGACAAATCAAGCTTCTGAGTAGCCATGGGCAAGAGGAGCTCCATGCAATCCTAATGAGAGCAATAAGTGTATAACAGCACCTATGAAACTAGTAACAAACCGCAATAATATTCTGTAGCAATGTATAACTTTGAGCTCCAACAGATATGTATAATCAGGAACTCGCCTCGACTAAAAACCCGCTTGGCTCCAACTTGACGGCTAGATTGGGGTAAGGACGCATGGGTATTCAAATAATAAATGCACAGACCAGATGCCTCCAACTTGCTGTAATCGAGAATTGAATCAATGATCTGCAGCCTCGGTTAATGATTGTAACACAATTAAATGCTCGTTCAATTTACTTTGAGTAGAAGTTCGCATGATTGCTTTGCTGTTTGAACTGCATCGTACATAAATAACCGTGTGTTCCCGTTGTATCATTCATCGCGTACCAATTTCGCTCTGCCCCGGGTTCAGCTCCGTTCCACTCAATAAGTCAAGCAGGCCATAAAAGGAGCTGGGCTGCATTGAGTGATTAAACATCAGAAATAATTCACACATACCTAAACGGCGTTCGTAACTCATGGCTCATTGAAGCAAGGAAATTACTTTTGATCTACGACATGTCAATCAGCGAGTCACGAAAACCCTACCAAATTACCACATACCTTCGTGGCCTTCAAAGCGTCCTCTCTACTCTTGCGGGCGGCCTCAAGAGCCTCCCTCTGGGCGGCAATCATTTTCAGATTTTCTCGTGTTCCCGCCTGAACTGAGCGGAAAAGCAACGCATTTGCGATGCTGATGCTGGCTTGCTGACATAGCAATGTCAGCATTGTAACTGTGTTTTGTGAGAAGGGGTGTTGTGAGGCGAAGTAAACAGCTCCAAATGTTTGTCCCCGGTTGCTGAATATGGGAAGACATATCACTGAGCGATGAGTGGTTTGACCGGCCTCGGAGGAAAACCGCGAATCCAAAGTTGCGTCATCATAATATACACGCTCTTTCGAGTTCAGAGCTGAAAGGTGGTCAGATGAAAGGATCGTGGACTTGAGGGGAAACTAACTATGTTGGATGATAGCTTTTTGGAGTGGATCGGTGATCGCTCTAATGGACTTGGGGTTCCTGTCGTGAATCAGACACAGATAATAAGAGTTTCAAAGCGGAGGTCTCACTCGTGAACTTGGCAGTGGTCTGGTGGGCTCATGCTTGTAGCCACCGTGTAATCACCGGCTTCACGTGCAATGACCACTGGCGATGCATTATATTCCATGGATGGGAGACGGGCTTAAAACTATCCCTTACCACATGTCTTCTGTGACCCAGATGTTTCTAATCAAAGGAGTGAGGTTCAAGCGCAAATGACGAGCAACATATATACCAGTAGCGATTTCGGTTAAACGTTGTAATGCTGTCAACGTTGAGTACCAAGCTCCAGAGAGGTCGTGATGAACATACCGGAGGAGAGATTGATATCACTCGAGATATCTTTGCTCCATTTGAGAATGGAGGCCAAATCAGAAGCGCTCAAGGTTGATTCCTGATCCTGAATGTCCGTTTTGTGTTGGCCATAGGGATCAGCTTGGGTGGCGGGTCCGGCGATTACATTTTCCGTCTGAACACCAACATCGGTTGAAAAAATCGGCCTCTTCAATGGATACTGTGACTGGGTTCCAACCACGGATGTGAGATGGTTTCTGGGGGAAATTTGTCATATGATAGGATCAAGCCTAAGAATAAAAGGACATACACAATTCCCTGGGCACCCCACTGCGCATGTCTTGAGATTCCTCGTCTTTGCAGCTCATTACCTAGCCCTTCGACTCCGCAGCGAACAAGATGGCACCCTTGCTTTAGGGAGCTTAGTGTTCACGAAACGGTCGGCAGAAGGCGAACTTTACCAAGTAGATACACCAGCCTTCTTCCGATAACCACTCGTTATTAACGGCGAGTCTGTTTAGTAGAGGTGAGTTGGTAAGCTCGAATGCCGATGCATTTTATAAATGCTTACTTGGCAGCAACATCATATAGCCTTAGGGCCTCGGGGTCATTGGTAAGTGATGCCAGCTCCGCGTCCTGTTTGCTTGTCAACATCCAACCTCGGGGATGGGTGATGCATCGTACCACAAGTGCTACCCATGTGCTAACATTCACCGGACTCGAAGATAGCCACCTTGACACTGTTGAGAGAAAAATCCCCCAATCCTAGAGAAAATCTTACCTTCTGATAAAAGCTTGATTGGTGTGAATTTGGGCCATGTATTTTTGGCGGACATCTGCTGTCACGCCGCCCGTCCTGATGGACGCTATCATAGCGAGGCTATGGAAGAACAACGCGTATCGCGTATGCCGATGGCTAGAGCATCATATGCAAATGAGTGTGAGGGATGTCAAGACACACTCACTTGGGGTGTTTATCTCTCGTTTCGTAGATAGAGAATCCAAGGGCGGCCGCTTCGTGAACAAAACCAACACAGTAGAAACTAACGACCTAGATATATTGCATCAGCCATAGGTTGGATTGAGTGTTTCTGTTCTCGCCTTGAATGAATTATACCTGCTAAGTAGGGGTAAATGGTGACAAGATAATTAAGGAAAGATGGGCGTGCCAGTTCATTGCAAGTGCCAAATTGCCAGATGTTGCAAGAATTTGACTTTGGTAATCGATTTCCCTAAAGTTTTCTGTGTCGAATACCATATCCGAACTCTTTATAGAAGTGTATCCACCAAGAACACGAATGCAATTCAATACACCTGTAGGATTTTAGTTTGAATTTGAGCAAGAAAGAAAGCGTAAACCTACCCGTAGCCAAGATTATAGTATCGCCTCCTGGGCCCCAAATTTTGACATCATTGACGCACTAGTAGCAAAATGAAGATGAATACGGGTGTCAGCTCAAGATTTAGTTCATACCTCTTCCGCTGCCACGACCAGTTCACTGACTACCCCCTGTTCAATAAAAAGCATGATACAACAAAATGCTGTGGTGCTTACGATGCTCACACATATACAGCCGTGTGAGTATAATATGGATATTGGCAAAGCTGGTATAAACCCTGAAAATGACGCATGGGCATTGATACAAAACTAAATGACAAACTACTAACCGATCACCAGCGCTATTGCCATACTTGATAGCCTCTTGCAGTCGCGGAATATTGGCCCGCACATGAACGCTGTCAAAGCCAGATACTAGGGCACAGAATAGGACCTGTGCGCGACTATATGGCTGTCAGAGACATCAAACGCAAATGATGGATCGCATCACCATTTCTCCCCGCTGCTACCATGTTTCTCAGCGATACGCAGAGCGAGCTTCGCAAGGTCCGCCGAGAACCGATATAACTCTCTCTGTTCGGCTGCGGCTTTTGATGGACTTGATGAGGACCAGACCCGAGAAGGAATGGGATAATTACCGCTTAGAGCCCAGAAGAAGCCCAATGCCGTTCCACGAGAGATCCCGGACCTGAAGAGAAGAATTTGAGCAAGAAAAAATTTGAGGCTACCAGTACTGTCAAACCTAAGGGCTAATTTAATAGTCTAACCCTACTATTAGCAAGCCCTCAACTTGTACAAAATTAGGCTAACCGTTAGTCCGATGATATCTGCGAAGGCGACAGGGACAGGGCTCCAGTAGGCATTAATGCCTTCGTAAGGTGAGTGATGTGATGTGATGGGGTTGAGGTATTATGACACAAACCTGCATCATTGAGGAGGGCCACGGCAAGTTCAATCCTTGGATCGGTGCTACGTGGAATGGCGAGAATTTCATCAAAGCCGACTGCCATAATTTCGTTCTTGATCTGTTCGAACATAGAATCCGCTTCTTGCCGGGTCGGAGAAGGATTGATCTGAACACCTAACATTTTCAACGCCAATAGTGTGTCACTGAGTGCCTCCGAGAAATTGTTACGCAACCAGTGGTTGCGTGAACGGATGCGCAAGACGTTGCCCTTATCTTCCGGTTGTTCGGCATGCGAATAACATTCCCGTAGAATAGCGTCGGACTCGTCGTAATCCCCTGAATATTGAATGGATATGGTGTCGTAAAAACCAGGTAAATGCACCAACCTTTCCAAGTAGAAAGCCTAGGAATGTGATTAGTCATGGTAATGCAATATCGGCTCAAACTTACGATGCCAGTCGAGTTAATAAGCCAAAGGTGCGGGCTGGATTTGATTTCCAAGGATTTCCACGTAACAAGGTCTGAGCGCTGTCAAACGATCGGATGGCTAACTGTTTGACATTCAATGTTGATAAATAACGATAGAATGTAATCGTCAAACGCACCTCATGAGCACCCCTTGCCCAAGCTGATTCACCAGCGTCGATTAATACATTTAATAGTTCATCTCGTTTCGGATGTTCATGGAGAAGTGGCAAGCACCTATTTAATATATGAAATGAAGCCGTCCGGGTCATTAGAAGACATACCGCTTTGAATACTCCGCGATACGATAAGCATCCATTGGTGTCTCATGAAGCATCATCAGTATAATCTGTGAAAAATGTAAGGGTCGGGCCCCAATGATTCAAGTAATCATACCCGGAAGGACATCTTGGCGATGGCTTGCTGGGGCAAGGATTCTGCCTCTGCCTGGGCCGCTTGCCGGTATCGGTCGTGTGCAAAGCTACACATGTCTCGGGCCCGTTGTATAAGCCACCCTTCAGCAAGTGCAAGCTGAAGGCCACGCATCGAGCCTCGAGAAGCGCTGGATCCTGTCTCTCGCATGTTGGAAACTGCTTTATGCAGATTCCACATGTCGTCCACCTCGTCCTCGCTACTACTCCCACTGGAATCCTCCCAATCCATCATCAGTGCAACTTCGGTAACTTTGAACCTACACCACATGGCATTCAGCACCCCGAAGGGAAGAACTATGATCAAACTCACGTCTCTCCAAAAAAAGCCGCCCAGGTCAGGTACTTGCGAGCTTCTTCGGGTAATTCACGCATGTGGGCTATCAAAAAGCTGAGGTCTGTCGGGTCCGATATGGTTTGGTTCGTCAAACTGCCCTCGATCGCGTGCATGTCGTATCTGGCCTGGATTTAGTGTATTTGGTAGAGCAAGAGGTTTTACGCACATCCAGTAGTTGTGTTCCCAATTGAAAGTAATCTAGGACAAGCCATCAGGCGGTGATATAATGGGACCAAGGGGTACGCACATGATGCTGCCGTTGAAAGGTCGTTAGTATGCTTCGAGCGGAGAATGCGTTTCCGGATGAAGCCGCGAAAATGAACCTTGACAATGGCGCGCAATCTTCCTTGGTCCTGTGGAGTGTTTTGGAAACCAGAGAGGAAATAGCCGAGTAAGCTAAGGGTTCTACGATAATCCACGTTGGGCGCGAACGGCTTGTAAACATGGACCGTACACGATCCACAACTTCCCTGTGTTGAGGTCATGATGATGCAATGCTTCAGTATGTGGGAATTATTCACGCACGTTTTATCAGAACGGAGAGTGGCAAAGACCAGCTAAAATATATTAGAAAAGCGCCACAAGCACCAAAAATACTCACCATCCTACTCTTGGCATTGAGTAAAGTTGAAACTAAATCCAAAGTTCTGAGAGAAGGTTAGGTCTGGCACTGGGAAATTTTCGAATACTCAACGGCTCATCGGCCTCGTGCAGATCGTCAAGGAACAAAGCGAAGAGACGTGTTTCAGCAATGACGGCAAAAACGTTTTCCACAAGACTTTGGAAGCGGGCACGTAGTTCGCGCGTCGCAAGGGGCTCCTGCGGCGTGTCAAGGGTGATACCAAAAAGCCCCAACACATCTTTGAGTTCGGGTGTGCCCTGATATAAAAGAGGTACATTCTGAATTTGCGGACCCAGGCGTTCTCGCAAAGCATCGACGAAGCGATGGAGATCGGTGTGAAAGACCATCAGTTGCCTGAGAACAGATGACAGGCATCCAAGCTTTGTGAAATGCGAAGCGTGGATGTAAGAGGCGTGGGGTTGCTATTTTGTAAGCAGCTCACCAAAGCCGCAAATGGAGCAGAGTCAGCATTCTGGAATTTGGCCTGACCCCAAAGGCCGTGTGCTGGATGAAGATCACATTAAAAAGGAAGAGACCTCGTAACAAATTGATCGAAACGTACAGCGCCATTTCGCTTGGTTGGCAAGAATCATGGAGCTCTTGCCGATGCTAATCGCATATCAAAATGTAGCAGCAGGAACTGGTTGGACGAATGACATACCCTGGGGGGCCCACAACGAGGACAGCTTGCGTGCGGGCCGCGCGGGTTTTTGAGTGTAGCAATACTCTCCGAAACCCGTTACTACCAGATTGCATAGATGGGGCGATACTCATGGAGGAAGACAAATCTTGGGCTGAGGAATCCTGAACGGAAAACTGGGGACTTGTGTTCATCGATGAATCACTTATAGATGACATGGCATCACTGGGGTCTTCCGAACCCATGCCGGTACCAACGTCCTGAATCCCTCCAGAAAGCGAGAAGAAACCTTTGGATGCAGAAAAATGCCGCGAGAAGCTTGTGGAAGTATTACGGACTGAGGGAAGTATTTGAAGCCATCTTGGGTCAAAATGATGGAGAATACTTACTGACGTTCCTTATCAACTCAAGCTCTTTCTCTCGACCGAACTGTGGAGGGTTGGTGAATGTACACGGGAAAGTTTTGGGCATACCAGGGCGATTGGCATGGTGAACTCCTGGAAACAGATTGAGGTGATGTACGACAGTATACGAATGTTGTACAAACCATGAAACGATCATCAAGCGCAATCTCAAAGGGGGGGATGAGCTATGACAGTGTTAGGCATTGTGGTTAGTATAAAAGTAAGGCCTACTTCAGCAGACTCTCCTGAGGCAGCGGACACGGTGGCAAGCAATCGCCTTTGGCACTCCAGGAGATCAGTTTTGAGTCCGTACGCACTTTGATATCTTGTATCCGGGTTTTTGGATAAGAGCTAGACATAGGGTTATCAAGAGATTCTAATACCATGACCCGCAGCTTACCTTGTCAACAATCGAAGCCAAAACCTGGGGGACATCACGCCTGACTTCATGTACAGGCATGGGTCGCTTTTGGACGATTGAGTGCAAAAGTTCCAGCGGGCCACCCTCAAACGGCATCTGACCACGACCGACTAACAAGGTCCAAAATAGAATCCCAAGGGAGTAAAGATCAGTCCTGTGGTCTTGCGCCATAGTCTCAATGCTTCCTGTCTGTTCTGGTGCAAGGTAGCACAGGGCTTCCTTGACTTTGAGCTTCTCCAGCTCTTCGAAGGCCCGGAGGACAAGCGACGAAGGGGATCCAAAGTTTTCAAGAGAAACAGCACGGTTCCCGAAATGAACAAACCGAACAAAGCCAGAATGTGCGTTGAGATGGAAGGCATTCGCTCGGACTAGCAGGGAGATATCAGAAGGGTCAGAAAAAGGCCTACTGTCATCACTACCTTCACGGTGTATAACGCCGACTCTACGGTGAACCATTCAGCTAGCGAGAACAGAACGGGTAGCAGATAATTACTTGTGTAGGGCCTCTAGACAACTTGTAGCTTCAATGGCAAATCTGGGACTAATTAGAAATGCAAAGATTGCGGAGATAACCAACTTACTCGAGAAAAGACGCGAGATCCATGATATCGAATCCCTGCGTCTCGCCCTCAACGGTATCTGAGTCACCGTCCGTCATGTGAATATCACCGTACAATAGGGAGCGTGGGTGGTGGGACAGGTCGGCGAGCAGGAGATCGTTTATTTTGGAGGGCGGCAAATATCGGCCCAGCAAGTTGAGACCAGGATGGACGAGGAGAAGGACGACACAGTCACCGTGCTCTCGCGGAATCTTGAAAAAGTCTATCATCCGTAGGGCTGTAGTATGTCCGTCCGTGGCATCAGCGATCCTCCCAAGACTGTTCCCGTCCTCGTCAAGATCGATCGCAAAAAATAAAAATAGAAACATACATATGCGCTTCGCGCTCGAGACACATTGAACCATTGGACTGCGCGGGTGCAACTTTAGCCACAACGTTCGATCCGTCTTTAAGGCTATTCCCTTCCGCGAGCATTGTCATACCACCAGTATCCTGCCATTTGAAAGCCTTGAAACGGGGTACAAAACTCAATCAATAATGAGTGAGTTTACAAGATGGACAGACCTTCTCAAAGGTATAACCGGGAACAGATAAAACATCGTCCTTGAAGTATAGTGTTGGCGAGGCTGGTTGGCCAAATCTCCGCCTCATACCAAACGCTGTATTGTTCACGGAAAAGGTCTGGACTTGTCTCTAGCAAGAGAAAAGTATAGCAAGGCCTAGACAAACGGATAGACGTGAGCCTTCTTGTATGTGACGGCCTGGAATCAATGTTCTTGAAAGTACTAGAACTTGTTTGCCGACTGCTCCCAACAAGTCGTTGACGTCATCCACATAATGGTGGCGCATAAAAATCTCACACTTGTTTCTCAACCCTATGTACACCAAAAAACCCATGAAAGCAGGGAATCTGTTATCCATTCACGACGTAATAGAGTTACATATGGATTGGGGGAATGAACTAGTGAGACGGAAATATGACAAAAACCCAGACTTAAGATGTCACTAAAACATACTGCGGTTAGTGTGGAATGCTTCGAGGAATCAATCAGCTCACTGTAGCTGGCTGGGTCAATGTGCTCAGGCAGCTCCGGCACAGCAACCTCAAATCGGGATTGAATAGCGGTCATCACCTGTTGATCGCTGTCTGAGGACACGAAGGTGATCGCCAATCCTTTGGTTCCGAAGCGGCCTGCGCGGCTATAGAGCAGGTCAGCGAGAATATATTGACCGATCTGGTTCCAACACGAACCCAACACGATGCAAATAGCTGTCGGCATCAGGAGGGCAATCATAATTGACCACGATATTGACCCGTTCCACATCAATCCCGCGCCCAAAGATGTCAGTGGCGACCAATATACGTTTTTCAAAGGCTTTGAAGGCAGTGTAGCGATTGATTCTGGAAACCCATGAGTAGTGCCTCACATGTGATCAATGTGAAACATACCGCTCTTCCTGTTGCAACCCAGAATGAATACTGATGCTGGGGAAATTACATGACACAAGAAGCTTGTCCAATTCAATTGCGCGAGCAACTGATTTTACGAAAATCACGACCTGCAGATGCATGTCAGGGTTTGCAAGGCAATTTGAGGAAACACACCCACTTGATTGAACTCAAGGGTATCTAATAGTTCATTCAGCTTCCTATTTTTTCCGACCTCCTCTAGCTTGACATAGTGCTGTTGCAGTCCATGCAATGTCAGTTTGGTCTCGTCATCTACAAATATTTCCAAGGGCTGGGGAAAAGGAAAAAAAAGGCGAATTCAGCTATGTTGGTATGAATGAATCTGGAACTTACATTTGCCATGAATTTTTTGCAAGTGGATCGGATCTCCTTGGCTAGTGTGGCGCTGAACATCATGACTTGTTTGTGGTGAGGCGTCACTCGGAAGATGTCTTGAACATCGCGGCGCATGTCTATTGGGCGATGGCGTAATTAGATGAGATGGTCGACAAGCGGCGGCAACAAGAAAAGAGAAGAACCAAAGGAGGAGTGTAGGTATAAGCAACTCCAGGACAGGAAAGCAAAAGGAATAGACACATGTCCAAATCCTCGGTAGGCCGCTCCTATTGCAGCGCTTGTCCTCGCAGAGTTGTTAGGTTGCTGAATCCTCTGCCTTCAAAACATGCCCACTACTTTGACAACCAGCCTCAGCGACAACCACTAGCCATATCCCAGGGATTGATATCCAGGTTGAACGGATCGCGAGTGAACCCAACAAAGGTATGAGCAACCCAGGCGCCGGACGAAGCGACCAATTACAAATGATGATGGATGAGGTGGAGCCGCAAATTCGCATGACTAACCAAGCTGTTCGAGCATTTTATCGCACTCGTCCAAAACGAAATGTTTCACGTTTTTGGCGTCCAATACTTTGTCGCGGGCGAGGGCATTCAGTCGACCAGGTGTTGCAACGACGATGTGCGGGCATTTTGTCTTGTCCCTGAGGATTTCAGAGTCCTTGGTCACAGGTGTGCCGCCATAGAAAGTGCTGACGCGAACATCGGGCATGTACTTGGCGAATCGCGAATACTCGTTCTTTATCTGGAACGCGAGTTCACGAGTGTGGCAAAGCACAAGAACCGACACCTCTCCATTAACTGGCTCCAGTTGTTGGAGGGTCGCAAGGACGAAGACGGCAGTCTTTCCGTGACCTGATTTGGCCTGACACAGGACGTCCATTCCCAGCACAGCCTGGGGGATACATTCTTGTTGGACTACAGGAAAATGTCAGAATGGCTTCGACCAGGTAGGTTAAAATGATGCTAACCCTCCGATGGGTGTTCGAAACCCAGGTCGCTGATAGCTCGAAGAAGTTCGGGTTTCAAAAGGAAGTCCCTGAGAGGGTGGAATTATTTTCATAAATAATTTGCAATTTATCCAACTGAGCACGATGGGCTCACCTGAAGCCCGTTGAATGAATACCGGAGAAGTTTTTCTTGTCCTTATCCCCATCACCGTCGCCAGCACCGGATGCCGAAGCTCCATTCGTCGCAGATGGCACGGACGCGCCGGGGACAACGTCATGGTCATCCTCGTAATCGATAAGGTCCTCGTTGTCGTTGCCGCTCATATTCACGAGAGTCTTTTGGGTGAAGATAAAATGGGGAGTGGGTGAAGCAAAGTGAAAGAGATGGATGCAAAGCAAAGAAGCCGTCAGCTTTTTGCAATTTTGCAACAGCAAGTTTCTCGTGCGCGTGACCCGTGTTTGGTCAATCACAACCAAGCTGTGCACGGACCAGGCGACTACTCGCAGCAGCCAAGTAGAATGAGATTCAATATTCAGATAACAAGACATGTCATTACTATAATGTAGGGTTTGCTTGATTGTTCAAAATTGTCTTATCCCAGCAATTCACCAGCGCGTCGTACGAGTTTATCCAGGTCCTTTACGCCATGCACAAACAACCGCGCTTTGACGAGGAGATCATCAAGCAACTCCGATCGTTCGCCCATCTGTTTGGTGATATAGGCAATGGAAAGGACGGTGGCCCACACCTTAGCGTCAATTCGCAGCTCCCTAACTTCTTCGATTGCTTCCGCTCCAACGATCCTACGGAGTGCGCTGTCACATGGGAAGGATCCGTCGAATTGCTGCAGGGCGATGATATCAATTACTTCCTGTGGTGGGGGTGGAGGCGCGCGTTGGGAAGCTGGTGCCCCGCGTGGCGGGGGAACGAATGTATGCCTGTCATCGGCGGGCGCGAGGCTAATCGGCAAGAGCTGGGGTGATGATTCTTGGGTCGGGGGTACGGATTGCAAACGTGGACTAGATGGCGCGCTGAGATCACTCCATTCAGTACTCGAAGATCCCACAAGGGAGCTCATCGTTGAATATGTATCCGCGCTGCTCTGGCCATCATCTGGTTCGTCAGCACCACCAAGGTTTTGATTATCATTCTGTGGTGTTCCAATCCAACCACCAGGCAGCCCACCGCTACTTGTCGATGTAACAGTTGAGCCAAAGAGACTGGAGAATATTTTACGGATGGTAGAACCAATTGTGTTAGGCGGAGGTTCCACCACTGGTCCGGCGTCGATTTCTGGGTCGGGTTCAGGGGGATTGCTTCCTGGCTCCGGGGCGCTTTGGCTGGCTTCATCAAAGAGAAGACTGTCGCGGTTGTTGCTCGTCCCCTCAAGGCTTCTCTCCCCTGAATCGACCGCAACGAAGGAGGTATATCGACTGACGAGTTGATATGTTTCGCCCAAGCGAACGATGGTGGCTCTCCGGACTTCCTCGTCCGAGGCGAGGATCAAGGGGCGCGGGAGTACCGCCCTCCTCATCTCGTGCTCCTGGATCAGTCTCCAAGCAGCGAGAGTGTGAATCAATGGGAGCTGCGGCTCCGAGTTTACGAGCTGAACACCTCGTATCGGGACCGTCATTTGAAATGTTCGACCTGTGTCCCCAAGGTCTCCGCGTAGGGTCACCTCTCTCGGAACGCTGACCTTCTTGAGGCTTAAAATCACGAAAATATTCATCCTCGTCCCCTCGTGAATGTCATTTACCTTCGCTGGTGCCTGTTGAATGCCTGGAAGTCGACGGAGAGCAATTGGCGTCGGCGATATAGCCGGGTTGAATGCCACCGATGGTGTCATTGCCACCAAGTCCTCATCAGGGATACCCCAGTCCACAGTCACATTTTTGACAAAAGGGGTACGCCCAGCGCGGAAGAGACGTGCACACTTGCCAAGAATACTTTCGGCAGCCAATGCGAAGAGCGATACGCCATTCCCCGCTCTCGCTATGCTCTCAACCATGTCAGTTGACACTTCATTACCGATCCCCAGCGCGAATACCCGCAACGGTGCCGTCGGTGAGGCCTTTCGAACAGCATTCTGAATCACAGATACGGTTCCGCCAACATCTGAAGACTGCAGGTGTGGGTTAGCCAGGGTGAAGCACAACATAACAGAATTCAACCTACTCCCCCATCAGTGAGAACGAAAACCGCACTGGGCATAGAGGATTTCCGAGCATTGCAAGTTGTTGCTAACGCATGGGATATTTCCGTCCCGCCATAGTTAGCAGAAATAGAGCTAGCGTATGTTGTCTAGGCGGTGGTCAGGTAAAGGTAACTGGAAAGTGTGAGACATACGGCTGAGCTGAGCGACGTTTGACTGTATGGCTGACTAGCAGGCCAGAGGCTATCACACTGGGTTCCAAAGCTGAAGATGTTAAAAAACGCTCCTTGTGCAGGGATCATACGCAAGAGGACAATCAACGTCCGCTTTGCAGTCTCGATCCTATCACCTTCCATACTACCGCTCCGGTCAATCAAGAACAAGTATTCTTGAGATTCAATCGGTGGTAATTCGAATTTGGGTATGAGTGCGAGGTGCATCGCGATTGTAGGAGGGATTGAATCAGACGTGGCAGGAGCATACTCCGCAAAGCAACGGGGAGCGTCGAGTTTTTCAGCTTGTATAAGGAGGACAAGATCTTGATGCAAAAGCTCAGACGATCGATAGCGGATAGTCGAGCGACGTCGTGATGGACGACCAAGATGTGTATCATACCGAGTTTCAGTGATTCCATCCCCGTGACTGGGGCTGGTGATGTTGTAGATCCGTCCACTTGTTTGGATATCCGCCATCAGCTTGAACTTTGCATGGGGAGAAGGGGAGCTCGCGTCTGCCACACCGGGAGGAGGAACTCCATATCGTTCTCCGACATGAAGCGGCAAGTAGAAACGAATCTCATCGACCCGATCGTCGTTTGCTAAGTTCATCACATACTGCGAATCCTGAGCTCACACAGTTACGTCTGAAAGGAAGTGGGGCTTACGGCCAACTCAATTTTCACCATCTCTTGCGGCAGGACCGAGCCAATGGATATAGTGAACACTTTCATTAACGGAATGTTAGTAGTTGAAGAGCAACGATAGAATCCGACTGACTATCATCCTCTACATAATCCAGAAGGGTAGCCATCCCTCCTGCAGCAATAGATTGCTCAAATTCCTCTCTCGCTTTGTCCTTCTCTTTCGCCGTTCCTATTATGGTGCGGCCGTCCGCCGTCCGCATCGTGAAAGCGCATATGGCAGCACTCGCTGGGACAGCAAATAGATACTTTGCTCTTCCAGTGTGGTCCTCAGACCTGTTCCGGTAGATTTGGGTTATCGTCACCCGACAACATGCTAGTGGTCCGTCAGCAAACCCAGAAGATATGATCAATCTGACGCACTATCAATGATAAGAGCGGTCACCCGCACTTGCTCTAGGGGAAGATGAAGCCTCTCTCCGGAGCCTGAGTTATGGACGATTCCACAGCGTTTCATTTCGGAGGCAATTACAACGAGATTGAAAAGTTGTAGGAGCTAGGCGCACTCTATACTTTTAACTGAGGGTTCTGTTCGTCGGCACGAGGCAGGATTTGAAAGCGCAGCATGCTTCCAGGTTAGCGCCTTGTATTATGTAGAAGTTGTAGAACCCATGCGATTTGAAACGTATTCCGGTGCAGCACTTCAAGCCGATCGACAATATCTGGTCATAAAAGGAGTTTACAAACACGCGGCGTCGTTGGCTACATGAAATGTCGGTGAATCAAATTTCAATTGCGAGTGACACTGAACGACTACGACATGTTGAGTGATGGCACTTCCTGGAGCCTACAAAATTATATATATATGCAAGATGCTGTCCAATGTGAGCTCTTCATCCGAGTAAAACCGAACAATATGGTTTCTCAACGCTACTCCGATCAGCACCGATGTGTGTTGGAATGAAATGTCACGCCAACAGCCGCTGTTACAACGGGGCCCAATTCATCTTCGTACCTATCCCCGGTAAAACACAGCTGTCTGCCAGCATCATTCGGTCGTTCGGTCTTTGGTTGGGTCTATATAACTGGGCTTGCTTTCCCTCTCAAAACCACCCTCTGTGATTTCCTGGAGACCGCAATTCAGAATGACCAGTTCTTACCCTTTTTGGTGCGTTGATGCTCCGGCTTCGTTGTTCCGATGTTGATATATTATTACCATTCCAGGCTTGGAGGTGAGCAGATAGACAATGTTATGAGGCTGATAATTCATTCACTCCCCGTCTCGAAAAGGAGTGGCCGCGTCCAGCAAGTAATCGTCTTACATGGCCTTGGCCCACACTAACGCGTCTATTAGTGGCAGCAAGTTGCACACACCCACTGGACCTGACCAAAGTGTAAGCCTCACTTGCCCTTCCACCTACCAATCGTGTTGACAAGATGCACGACTTCTCAGCCGGATGCAGACATTAACTTCACTACCGGGGGCTTCCAGACCGTCTACCGCCGCCATCATCCGCATGTCGATTGCGCAGTCTGGAATTCGTAGCCTCTATACAGGCCTCACGGCGTCATTGTTGCGGCAAATGTCCTATTCGCTGGTGCGTTTGGGAAGCTATGAGGAGATGAAAGCACGGCTGTCACGGGATGGGCCACCTTCCACAATAAGTCTACTTATGGCTGCGAGTCTTGCCGGAGGGCTGGGTGGCGTTGCGGGAAATCCTGCGGGCACGTATTTCTAATTATATCCACGCGACGTGGATGATTCTCAAGGTGGTGTTTATAGACATCGTGCTTGTCAGGATGACAAGCGACTCGGTCAGACCTCCGGAGAAACGATTTGGTTATCCGAATGGGTTAGCTGGGGTTATTTCCCTGGTAAAGGAAGAAGGCGTTCGGGCATTAGGAAGGGGAATCGGGACTAATACGGTAGGCCACCATTCTTTTTGCATCTTTTTTGCATTAACAGCAATCATGTAGACCAGAGCAGTATTGATGAATGTACGCGTTTTTGTTCTGAACTGCTAGTGTATATTAATACTGTTTTTTTAGGCGTCTCAAGTCGGATCGTGAGCGCGTGTTTCGCCAACATTTCTTACGCGTCTGACCCTTTCGATTGATCACAGTTACGATTTTTTCAAAACTTCACTACTAAAACAGCCTATACCACTCATCGACTATCAGCTCCGCGATAATCTGCTGCTTCACGTAATCGCTAGCTGTCTGGCTGGTACCTTCGCAACCAGTGGGTCATATTGTCACGTCATGGTACTACTGCTGATTCTCATTCAGCGGTCTGCTCACCCGCGGATGTCTTGAGATCGAGAATTATGGCCTCTGTTCGTATCACCATGAGTCTACCCTGGGTCGCTGCTGACTCGCCTTCCCCAGTCATCCGACACTGGCGTTTTACAAGTGCTCATCACCTCACTCCGGCAAGAGGGGCCTAGATTTTTATTCAAGGGTTGGACCCCTGCTTTCGTGCGTTTAGGACCCAATACGGTTCTAATGTTTGTTTTCTTTGAGGTATTCGACCGAGTAATTGATTATAAACTTCCTGAATCTAACCCCTAATTTCTTCTAGCAACTGAAGAAAGCGTGGAAGTCAGCTACCACTGCGTGATTGTCCTCGCTGCTTCAATTATAGATCCTGTTCAGCTACTCATTATCTCAGGCTATCACAGCTTGTGTAGAGCATAGATTTACACCATCATTGGATTGTGCTGTACTACATTTACCGTTGTCACACACATATTTATTCCTTTGCTTCTGTAGGTTTTGATGTAGGGCTTGGAGTAGTTACTCCCAGCAGATATTATCACCACGTAGCACGCCATCGCACTTGTCGTGCCCATAGCGCGGTTTCAAACACTTGGTACGCACAATCTTGAGTTTGGGTAGGCCAACGTTGGGTGATTGTATTTGTCTCGGTTGAAGCTGACCTATGGTATACTTACCCCCGCGGTGGTAAATTCGCTGGGTCGGTCGGGCCAGTGGTGTGGTTAGACGCCGCCAATACGATAGGGAAAGCCATTTTACGCTACCTACCAAACACGGCCAGACGCGAATATTTGAACGATGGTTCGTGCGTCACGCGCGCGAGTGGCGAATACCGTAGGCGACATGCATTGCCAGGCGCCTCATGCACCTCATGTTTCATGACTTTCGGAATCGCGCGCCACCGGCCTCGCGTCATTTCCTTCTCCTCCACCGCTTACACCTGTCCCCTACATAGTCGCTGCATGGATTAATAATCTATGACATATGATGTAATCCGCCTACCTCTGGCTCAGTAGCTTGGGGGTCGCCTCTGAACCTGATGCTCGCTGCATGGAAATTCCTCCACTTCGGGTTCTTGGTTCCTCGATCAGCTGTCACTGAGCTCACTTTCACGTTTCTTGAAGCTCGTGGCATCCTGCTATAGGATACTACAGACCTCAGAAGACCTGGACTATCACCTCTTGGGGAATCAAGACGGCGGCCAATTTGAAGAGGGCGATCCAGAGACATGGGAATGAGAAGGCAGACGATCGACAGGGCTTCGAAGGAGACTCGGACGTTGTATAATGGGATCCAACATCAATAAATAAGATCATCTTTACTTTCAGCCATTGACGCTCCGAGTCTGAGCCTCTGATCTCGATACTTGATTCGAATACACTGCTTCACCACACACCACCGCGCATGGACGACCATTCTGCAGATCGAGCTTCAACCGCTCAAGTTCTTCCTGCTGACATCCTCAGAGAGATATTCCTCTTATGCCTCTCCAGAGCTGCCTATCTTCCCATATTGACGATTAACAGTGAACCCAGGATTACGCTCAGCCACGTATGCTCTTTCTGGCGCGCCATTGTGCTCAGCACTCCTGAGATGTGGTCTGAAATCACTATCGACTCATCCTGCGTCTCGGACAACTTCCAGATCCAAGACCGCTACACCGCCCTTGAGACCTGGCTTTCGCGATCCTCACCCCGGCTGTTCACATTCAAACTGACGGACGAATTTGGCGTATCACAACCCGTCCTCACAAATCTAATCTTCCCCAATCTGCATCGTTGCTGTAATCTATCACTCATCCTTTCCCGCACCCAGTCGCTCGAGTTATTGACGCTCCCTTCATCGTATTTCTCGCAAATGGAAACAATCAGAATCGCGAACTACGGATTGATCGCAGAGGATATTGCCAAGAACACAGTCTATACGTTCCAGGATTCACCCAAACTCTTGCATGCAGATTTCCGGTTTTATTCTCTCACCAGCCCTATGGATGTACGGGATTTGCATTTGCCATGGCGTCAATTGACCAGCCTAAACGTCACTCGACCAAAGATTTCTGCCGCCAGTTGCTTGGACATCCTCCAACAGTGCACTTCACTGGTCGATTGCAGCCTAAACCTCTCCTCGGTCACTGATTCAGTCATTCGAGATATTAGCCTCCTCCAGGGGCCAATATGTTTGCACTCGCTGCGTACCCTTGCCCTTGATTTTCCACCCGAGGCGCACATGGATATGTTGATAGCCAGATTAGCGGGCAACGCCATGTTCCTGAATACACTTCATCTTCCTAACCTCCGCTCATTCCAATCAATGTCGCAGTTACATTGGTCCTTCTCGAAACTTCATTCATTCCTTGCGCCCTCATGTGAATTCCTCCAAATCCTTGACCTCCGTGGCGCCACTATTCCCCCCATGGGAGTAGTGGTCGAACATCCAGATGTTTTTCACATCCTCACCCTGTTACCCCATCTCGAAACGGTTTATCTTCCATCATACTATATTCTTCCCTACAGGGTCATCCCGAAAATTCGAGATGGCCATCTGTGCCCAATGCTGAAATCGATCATATTTGCCTACTCTGTACCAGTGGGCTCGCTCCTCGATATTTTGGAGGGGAGGTTATTCGTCGCTAGCGGGGACGCCAGTATCTCAATAATTACGTATGGTGAAAGCTCTATTAGCTCGAATACGGAACTAGATAGTGGTGACCGTACTCGTATAGAGACATTAGGCCGCGCCGGGATAGAGGTGGTCCTGACCAAGTTGTATTGACGCTGCGGAAGGATAGTGGTTGAATTGGTCTTCATCGTGTGGGTAGTATGGCCTTGAGGTAATAAATATTAGAGTACATGGCATCAAGATGGTGGAGAACCCGCCACTGGTAATATCCTGCGGACCTCTGGGGTACTGGTAGGATAGTGAACGCATGGATTTTCAAGTTTGAATATAATAATTCTAGTGTCCCACTTGCACGCAAAGGAAGGGATGCCACACACCAGACCACATCCACACTTCAAAGGACTCGAGTCTCAAGAGGGAGTACTATCGTAAAAGTATTGCAATATTCATCAAGCGAATTATTGACAAGTGGGTGTATATACAAAATCAAAATCAAAAAAAGGGTTGGAGGTGCGCCGGTGGGATCCAGAGTACAATGGCTGGTTTGTTTGGGAGTGGAGGGGTACCAATGATAAAATTCAACTGTTTGGACAGGGTCTCAAAGTGAGGATGATGGAGGGTGGTAAAGATAGGATCCTGAATAGTGATCAGTATCAATCACAAGGACGGGAACGAGGTCAGCGTACGGAGAATTTGGCCAAACAGGATATCGAATGATAAGGAGCAATCAATGCAATGAGAGCTGGTTTGGTGGAAATGAAAGAGCTGGATAAGCATATTAGAGGGGGAAGGGGGCATAAAATCAAGACTCACTAATGATATGCAACCGCCCCGAGATTAGAAGAAAGATCAGTGTAATATTGTCAGAGCAAAGGAGTCATAGAACTAAATGCGAAGAAGTGAGAAGAGTATATCAAGTATGAATACACGAAACATACCGGAGCCGAGTTCAATAATGTTAAAAGTCCCACTGGCAGCACCATAGAAGCAAGGGAGGGGAATGCGGATGGAAAAAGATGAAGAGGAACAGATAAAAAAAAAGAAAAAGAAAAAGAAAACAGCACCAAATCCAGATAGATACGCTGGATACCCTCAACACCACACGAGATATCCAGACCAAATGATCCTTCCACCGATCGAGAGATGAGATAATCGCGAGAGACAGCCAAGAGGGAAACGTGGAGCAGAGGTAGTCAGAAATTGAGATAGTGGAGGTGGGAAACGGGTTGTGGTTGGGGGGGAACGAGTCGTGAGCGGGGTCGAGAGGCTGATAGAACAGATAACGGAAATATAGCATTAGAGTGAACAAGTGGAGGGTCCAAGAGAGCGGGGGATTCGAGGAGCTATGGGCAATTGTGAAGCTCAGCGGAAAGCGATTAGATAGGAAAGAATATACCATGATGTGTATGGGAGAGAGCCAGAAAGTATCATCCAGGAAGCTCGTAGCGGTGAGAAAAGGCGCGGAGAGCCAGGGCAACACAGACGGCATGGAGCAAGGTGGATGTAAAGAGTATATGAAAAGGCCAGGTCCAATGGGCAAGAGAGCAAGTGAAGAATGGAGAGCCAAGGTCAACACGGGGAGATGCCTGAATTGGATGGGGCCAATCCGCGAGCCTAGTCCGATTAGGAGGAGAGTAACGGAAATGTCGCCAATGCCAGGTGGATCCAGGAGGGAAAATGAGAGTCCGGGGGGTTGGGTCGGGCACAAGGGCGGGGGTGAGGTGCGGTATAGTACGTGACGGAGATAATGGGAAAAAAAGAAAGCATAATTCAACTAAGAAAAAAACCTCAACACAACAAGTGAACCAAAGCCTCTGAATCCTTCCACCTCGATAGATCGGAACGACGCGCGCGCGACGAAGGGGCCCCTAAAATTGAAGAGAAATATCAACACTCGACCGCGGCGTCCCGCGTCGAGCACCACTCCCCACCGCCGACCCCCCGGTCGGCCATCATACCACCCCCACATACTTAGGTGCTTACTGGAACACGGGACTTTCTGCCTCCTGTGGATAAGTACCCCAGTTAACAGGCAGCCAACGACGCGTTCACTAGGTGCATACCGTGTCCAGTCTCATTACCCGCCATCACACCTCCTGACGGCGCACGGGGTCTGCCCCTTCTGCATCACACAAGGCAGGTTAGCCAATGTCGAAGACGATGGATGAATAAGACATACCGTGCCCGCCCTTCCCTCGCCCGGCCTGGTGCACCTACCTGATCAGATTCTCGTTAGAAAACTCTAGGCGGGATTGATGATAGATG
>QGOG01003453.1:0-17525 GCA_003313185.1 Collybia sp. MG36 | reverse complement strand
AGCTCCTACCTTAGGGTCCTGAACTCCCCAGGAAGTTTGGCCCCCGGGTTGATTGTTGCGCGCTTGCTCATCAGTGAATTCGGACGGTCGAAGCTCTTCCGGTGGTGGTTATCCAAGTCGCGCGCGGCGGACGACTCTCCAGGATCATTTCGAACGTAGGCCAAGGAGGATTCGGAGCCTAGCACCTTCTCAGTATCCTGTCCGTACGGGGCCGCCATCCTGGTTGAAGAAATGGCAGTGGAGGGAAAATCATATCGTCTTTTAAATTAGGGGTATCATTGTATGTGTTTAGACATGGATTTTTTGCGGGATTTACGCCACGGGCCAGCGCCAACTTGAAGGACAAAATTATGCACGGTGTCGCAAAAACGTACGGCAAAAACCCCTCGCCGCCCCTCCATTTGATGTCCTGAAATACTTGTGTTTTTGTGAACGGCGTCCTGAAGGTGCTGCGATCCGCCCACCACCGCTCAGAGCATTCAAGCGAGCTAGCGCGAGGCAAACCACGACTCCATGCCTGGTCAGCAGGGGTATGGGTGAAGAAAACGGACACTGATTCACGGATGCCCCATTGTTACGTTATTGCGAACCTGATATGATGGAGCGATGGAGTAGCATCAGGAACCTGCCCAGGGTGCCCGAAAAGCTGCAAATTTCCCGCACCCTTCCAAAATTTCAGGGGTTTTAGATAGATCCAAATAGCCATGTCATGCAGCGTACCTAGAGGGCCGAAGATATCGGGATGGGTTATGACGGGAAAGATATTAACACACCAAGAAGCCACTCGGGAAGCACCACCGAATAGCTACCCCTTGAAGAATGACACTACCACAGAATTGTGGGAGTGTCCGAAAGTGAGTTGGTTGTCATTTCATCCGAGTCCCCCACTGGTCCTCAACTTGGATTTTGCGAGCGGGATCACGGATTATTTGGTCATGTCTATTCCCAAGGACATTGCTGCCGCATACCTTTTTGAGTGGCATCGTTGAATCAATTACATCTACTTACCTACCCTACAAGATCTCCACAACCATACTTTATTTCAAGTCAAGTCTGTTGAGCGAGATTCTCATAAATTATACTTACGGAACGAAGCGAGGGTTGAGCTGGCGGGGGTGGTGACAGTCCCAGACCCATGTCCGCTTTTCCACTGATGGATTCAAATATGATCTATGGCCTGGATAAGTATTTGACTTCAACCAAGAATAGAATGATTACACATTCAACCTGCGATGGATCGTTCGCAATCACGCCCTTGCCCTCGCTCACCGAACCGCAAATAATCCTGGTTAGTTGACCGAATTGATAATGACATCACCGGACCGATAGTTTGGTTCCAAGGAAGGTCGAGAAAGTTATTCCAAACGTTTTGAGGTATGAGGTGCGAGGAGCTCTCCAAGCCATGATCCGCTCTTTCTCGTGAGGCATTTGAGGATTCCAAAACAGGATTAGTTGGATAAATGTAGCCGTCTGGGGACAGGGGGAGATCACTTGGCTAACCACAATAACGTCCGAGGCGTTCTCGGTCCCAATCATGATGCTTGTTCCGGCCCCGTGGTGTCATTCAAGAGGATCGCAACTATCAGGCTAAAACAGAATGCACTGCTTATCATCGAATAGTCAAAATCGGCTGAACAGCTACGCGTGGGATCGCAGTTCTCAAGTCCCCCGGTTTCGCCCAGTGCACAGATCAACGGTGACAGCGGGAAATTCAATCAAGGCGGTGTCGCCTGTATGCTCGGCCTTCGGTCATTTGTTGGTTGTTCTTCCGGACAAGCGGCGAACGCCAAGTATGAGACCGGCTTGTTCGGCCATCCCATCCGCGGGGTTCGAGGATGACCTCGTCATTGGATATCATTTGGAAAAATATACGGACACGGTTCTAACTCCAATATGGAATTAGCTATTTATATGGGCTAGAGGGCGGTCGTTCTCACTCTGTTCCTGGCTCAGTTGAAGTCTAAATTAGCTTCGGCGACGTGCGTAGCAACAAGTCGGCCACTCCTATCTTCGACAACAATGCCACTATAAATAACAAGATTACTCGAAATCGGTCAGCGAATGCGTCTGATAGATGCCAACTCACCTGCAGCAAATGGAGCGGAGCCGGCAGAAATGATATGACGGGCGAAGTTTTGAAACCGTTGCATGTTACAAAATAGTCAAATCCAGCAACGAATTGACGATTGTTGCACAGTGGTGAGCGGTTTTCCTTGAGCATCAACCGGCCGGTTCTTCTTTGGGCACAGCGCGTCAATCATCCGAGGCTTGATCACATCAGACCGTTGTGTAAAAAATACGCACCTAGTGATATAACTTGAAACCGCGAATAGGGTAGGCTATCGGGAAATTGTCAAGATAACTGTCGCGCTGAAGCACTGCAAATTCGAGTTGATGATTCATAACAGAGTGGTTGCAGGGGTACAATCTGAACGAGCTTGTCTTGGGAACTATCTAAGACTGGGTTCTGTTAATTGGCATAACCATAATAGGTTGAAAACGATCATATCCAAGCCGGAGGGTGTCACCGTGTTGGGAACTGCAGCTTGTAACCGTCAAGGGCTAGAGCTCTAAATCAATCAAACGCGCCCAATGCCACAGGAGTGAAATTTAGCGTGAAACACTAGGAATGGGTGTATGTAGTATCCTGGCGTGGGGGCCGGCATACGTTTGGTGCGGGATCCTGCCCGAATGCCGTCGCAGCCAATACATACCCTTTTGGCATCACATCAGGCCATTTTTATCGTCGTACGTGGCACCAACGAAGGTGATCAGGCTGTGGAAATTGAGGGCACCCAGATTCAACATTAGAGCTCCGCCGTGGATCCAATGAAATCGTTGGTCACCTGTAGTGTCAATCCACCAAGGCCAAAACCTTGCCAGTCTACAATATAAAATATACCGGGATGGACATGGTCACTTGAGGTCAGCCGCGGTTCTATTGATCCAACTTCCATCCAACCACGGGACCAAGTTCCGTCCAATAGGACTGTTGCAATCATTGATAGGATGCTTGTGATAGAAGTCGACCTCCGGCAATAAACTTGAAGGCGGTCATTCCACCCGGCAATACGGTAGTTTGTCGCAGCTGATGCAAACTTGAAAAACCGAAAGAAAAACGATACATTTACAGCTAGGGGTCGAACGGACGATAAAAATGCAATAAATCGGACGAGACCACACTAAGAGTCCAACGATGAGTCGCTTCAGTGAGCATTTGGCATGAAAACATGAAGTTTCGGGAACATGAGTGAACAGGAAACTTCTCACGGCTGGATGACCCCTCACAATATTAATCATAGTGACCAATAAACATTGTGCGGCACGTCCGCCCCGCGTCAGCTGCTCACAGTTCCTTGTGTCCGACGTATAAACTCCATTACAGCGCGATATTCTATCTCGTCACCATCCTGGACCCAGTTCCAAGTCTTTATCGACCATCTTGAACGTAAATGACCTCCCAGGAAATATTGCCCCCTCCTGAATCCACGGAAGAACCGTCAACTTCCGCTAGCGACGAGAGTAGCATCACTAGCACTCAGGAGTCTGGTTCAGTTGGTAAAAGAACAACCACAACCCCTGCAACATCGTGCGCCTGGCCCATCGCAGAAATGCCTTCGTACAAGTCCGTATTCACAACTCCCCCTATGGTCACCATCCCGTACTCGCCGGATGCCGCGCTCGACGATCTGCCCGGTGTCGCATACGCTCTAGAATTATTCCTGGCCTCGCATATGGTTGAATCCGAAGAATACTGTCACAAGAGCGACGAACCAAAGTATGTAGATTAGATTCCCTCATGTCATTGCAATTGAAGAGTGCGGAAAGGCAGCGACTATATTTTGCCACGGGCTATGGCCTGATACAATGCGTGAAAGGTCTCATGTCCTATGCAGACGAGGTCGGACATCTCCTACACATTGTCTTTGATTGATTTACCTGATATACTAGGACCTACTGGCCGGAATTGCCCACACGAAGCAAGGCAATGTCATCGCTAGCCAGCACCGCAAGAAGGCTGCCTTCTTTACTTCCCGCTTGGCCGGATATGTCGTTTCGTCGCTGAACACAACGGGCGTTGGTTTTGTCAAAAGCATGACTCCTGTGGAGCGTCATGCAGAGTTGGTGTACGCGGAGAGTTTATTCGAAAAAGTGAACCCATTCGCGCTTTGTCACTCCATTCTTCCTCACTCGCACCTAGGCATTGCTGGGTATCGTTTATTCCGGGGATTGGTTGGCGTTCATCAAAGAAGCGTTGGTCGATACTACATATTTCCCTCCTTGCCCTCACAAATAAACCCAGGCTGAACATGCGGACAACAATTGGTATATACCGCCAACTTGGGCACTTTATCGATGCTATGGATGCCGAAGCCGAGGCTCGGGGCGAGGGCCCAGAGGATAAGTCTATTGACGCGCACTTCCGCTCAGGAGTCTACCTTGGCGTCGGGATGTGCAATATCATACTCAGCCTGATGCCTGGAAAGCTGATGACCCTCGTGGAATTATTCGGTTACAAAGGCGACCGTCATGCTGGGCTTGCCGCTTTGCTTAAAGCTGGAGGTTGGTCGAAAGAAAGGGACGAGCCAGCAATTGGCACAGGTAGGCTGGGACTCTCCCGTTAGTCTCTGCAGTGCTGATATCCAATTCAGCCCAGGAGGGTGTTCGGAGGACAATATGTGATATGGCGTTGCTTATTTTCCACCTTGTTCTATCCAGCTTTACATTCGACGGCGTTGACGTTTCCATGGCGCAGAAAATTCTGGTTTGGAACCTCAAGCGATTTCCCAATGGTTTGCTCTCCCTTCCTTTCTCAATATCAATGTGCGATACATTCCCGCCGCAGGGGTTTTCTTCCTATTCGGAGCTGGCAGGCTGAGTCTCTGCCGCTCTCAACCACGAAGGGCCATTGAATACTATACAAAGGCGATGGAGTCCCAGACGCAGTACCGCAACCTGGACCACATATCTTACTGGGAGATTGCCATCGCAAATCTTGCATTATGGGAGCTTCCAGCAAGTCTCGCATGCTGGAAAGAGCTGGAAGCCGAAGCCACCGTGAGCTCTCCTGCATTGTTCAGCTACACCGCTCACTGAAATATCTGCAGTGGTCAAAGAGTATATATTCATACGGAATGGCGGTTTGTCTGTTAGAAATAGGGGAGAGTGACAAGGCCGTGAAGGAAGCAGCAGCTTTGCTAGCAAAGGTTCCAGCACTCCGGCAAAAGATAGCTGGGAAATCCATTCCTCTTGAAGTAAATCATAAACCCTTCATCACACCCAATATTGACCCGCTTCCGCAGAAATTCGTGGCGCGCAAAGCCCGCAAGTTCCAGTCCCAAGGAAATCGCCTGGCTTTACCAGCCCTTGAGTTCGCATACCTCTTCCTCGGTATCGCACATGCACCCACGGATGTCATTGTCACAAAAATGCTCCCTGAAGTCCGCACCTTGTTGGACAAACTTAACTCGAAAGAGAATAAGAAGGACCCGAAGAAATATGGAAATGGCCACGGATATTGGGACGACTTTTGTCTTGCAAAATTTCTGGAAGGCGTCTGTCTACGATATGTCGCCTATCCTGTGAGGAACCCTGAGCTAGGATTTCCTTCACCGCTGATGAGAATTCGTCATTCGCCAGGATCCTGATGCCATCCATGAGCCAGCAAAAATTGTGAGTATCTCCAAGGAAGACGCAAGAAAAGGCGCCATCGGCGCCTTTGAAGCGGTCTTTGAGCACGGCCCAAAAATCGAATTAGATCACCACCTTGTATATCATGCTCGTATGTACCCGGGTTTCTTCCCTTATCGAACGTTCACGAGCGTGTCAAGACTATGAACTGGGGCGGTTGTTAGCTTGCCTCGGCGATGTTACGGGCGCGGAGAACCACTTCAACCTCGTCATCTCAGGTAAGTCTACCTTTCCTGGGTACATACACCTGCTCAAATTTGGACAGGTAAACATCTGGAGGTGGGCACCTCCGGTAGAAAGGTGGATATCCCTTCCTAGTTTGGCTACATTGACCTACTGATGCGCTCCACTCTACTAGGGTAAATACAGCATGGAGGTCAGTCAGGCCCGCTCCACCCTTGTCCTTCTCCGCGTACTGACAGCATAACACATACAGAATGCACTCCACATGAGGACACACGCTGCTTTGGAGGCCTTGCACCAGAAGCGTCTCTGAATGTAACGGCATGCTGGGGCCACTCCCAAACGCACATTGCCCTAGGTGTGCATGCGGCTCGGACCATATATCCTGCTCTACTGTTGTTTCTTTATCATTCTCTCGCTGCATGGACGGATTAGTTTAATGACTATTTATCGGTGATGTGTATATATCTAATGTGTACACATACTTGTCCTAGCTGCCCCATAGATACCCCTTGTTATCACTGACAATTCATCTTTGATGATCCAGGAGTGAAGAAACTATACATATCAGCTCTCACGACAATCATTGCAACAGGGCGGCATACGCATGCGGGTCAGGAGGCCTTGTGCGGTTAAGTTTGCCTTTGTACCCCCTCGAGAACTAGACCGCCGGCGGCCATTGTATAATCGCATCTGGTACGCAAACCGGTAGCGAGGGTGGGTAAGGCCATGTCGTTTCTGTGACTTCCAATAGCATGTTCTCCGGATTTTTGTGAGTACCTTGAATCAAGAGGGATGCCGGGATCCGAACCTGGTGTTTATTTGTTGAAAAACTTATTTATTGAAAAACCCTAATGTTCCAAGTGCCCCCGACGCCGTACGGCGATCCAAGTCAGCGCATGAAAATTTGGAAAAGACCTTGTGGATTTTTTTGGCAACCGGATTATTCAAATGGAGACCTGATCTTCGCCATGTGCATGAATTACCGTGATATCGGCTCCAGCGAAAAAGTCGGGTCAGCTATTCAGTAGTGTTCTTTGCGAAATGCGTAGCACGAATGGAGCGGCACTTGGTGAGAGTCGAGACCCAAAGTTTCGGCTAGGGTTAGTTACCGACATCGGATAGATGGACCGACACCGTATTGGTCGCTTTCTAGAACCTCAGGCCTGTGAGCAACAAGCAGCAACAACCCACAGCAGCACCAGAGGTATTTAGTGTCTATTGAAGCCGAACAATGTAGAACGTTGCCCGAGCGCTGGTTGGTGTCAAAATGGAGGAAAAATTAGTGCTCCCTTTCCTTATCAATGAAGCCAGATTCTATTCGGATTTCCTGGCTGAGATTTTATCACCCCCGGCCACTGGAATTCAAAAGGTTCGGATGCCTCCACCGTCAAACACCTAGACTGCCGCAGGGTTATAGGGTAAACGTGAATCTCGGTGACCTTTACCTCGTTCCCGCAGGCAATTTAGCGGCTTTCTGCCTGAACCCCAAATGCCACGGTTTGTGGCGGCTGGGGAATGGAGTGACGGACAACTCACGGAGGCTATTGGCACTAAACCGGCACCCGAATATCGTCGACTATGCCACGAACGTAAATCAGTTCGATCAACCGTCAGCACCCTCGCCTTGAAGCAGACCGGACCTGAGATGAGCGCGTTTTGGGTGAAGATCATGTGTATTGACAGCACAGCAGAGAAATGGGGGCAAAGTGGGTTCCTGGAGGCATTAGCCGTTGATGCCATCCCATGCACTCAAGTTCCATGGCTATGGCTTAGTGATGGCGGCGGCGTGCAGGATTGATCGTGGAAATGCCCATGATATCGCGGGCGAACCCTCGGTGAGGGTGGGTGGTGCAATTAGTGCAAATGCAGCTACAGCAGCCGCCGCTCGCAACTTTGGTCAGAAGCCCGAAGTATCATCGTATCAAGTAGAGAATCTGATTTATGCGGTGACCCCGAGCCAAACTCCCTTGCGAACGTCGAACCGCGGCGAATCACTGATTTACACGAATAGTCTGACTTCTTACTGTTTTTAGCTTGCTGTTGAATTATCAATGCTTACCGGCTGCTGTGAGATCAATTTAATTTCCATACCAAAAACATATCTTGCCAGGGGAACATCAAAGTCACCTCAGTTGGTTGGGGTTCCTCGTTTACCATGTTGATGGGAGCCTGTGATCAACAATTTTTTTGGCAGTGATAGCTTCCTGGTAATCAAAAGGGGGACATCGACT
Source organism: Collybia sp. MG36 (assembly GCA_003313185.1). NCBI lineage: Eukaryota > Fungi > Basidiomycota > Agaricomycetes > Agaricales > Clitocybaceae > Collybia > Collybia sp. MG36. The sequence continues at coordinate 9,417 of QGOG01003453.1, read as the reverse complement.
CATACCTTGACATTCATTCGGCGACTGGACTAAGCGATGGCACTGATTGAAGCACAAATAGACGAGCAATTCAATTGAGCGGCATAGGTATTCGCCGTCAGATTTTATTTCTCCATTGGGCGTTTCAACACTGATGTCAAAGTCTTAAAGGCAATCGGGGCCATTTTTTTTCGTCAGTAGCAAGAGGAGTAATGATCATCATGATCGAATACGAACGGTCTCACCGGCTTCATTGATAGTTTCAGGCCGGTAAAAAGATTTTGCGTGATCCCATCTTGGGGATTGGATCAATGTTGTAGCCACATTCTGCGTTCAGTGATGGATGCGCACCTACAGTCGCAACTTACAGACGGAGGCTTGGAGTGATGACCAAATTATCAATCATGATTCATCATCATGATCTCATTGAAGTCATTCAATTTCAAGTTGGGGGAAACTGGGTCACGTGCACCTTGATGATGCACTCGGTGCTTGTGCCGCAGCAGTGTGGCGGTTGTGCTTGGATTGTGCAGTCTGGTCCTCCATGAGCTCCAGCCGTCGTTCTTCTCGTTCTACAAGGTCGAATAGGCCACCTACATGGCGTTCTATTTCAATTTCCAAGAAGTCTGCCCCCGTTAGTCTTTCTTTGGTTTTTGGGGAGCCACAACAAGCGGCGCCATTGGCCTCCGCCACGAGTAAATTACCTGTCGTGTCTTCTTCCCCAGAATGTGCAGCCCCGGATGAAAACCCTACACTCGCTCGAACGAGTGCTGAGAAAAGTACGAGCGTTTCAGAGCTCTCGGTCAGCGGAACAGTTGGGGGGAGGGGTGGCGATGAAACAAATGGTATCAACCCAGAAATAGGTCCGTTTGTTTTGGGCGTGCCGCCAGACCTCGGATATTGATAGAATTATGCTATTAGAATCCTCCAACCAGCAAAGCGGGGCGACAGAGGTCGCACCCCGCGAACCAGTTCCTTCTGACGCGGCGGAGCGCTCAATTCAGAATTCGCGCGCTAGCTCTTGGTTTTATCCCCTCAAGCACATCGGCAGTAAGAATAAATTCGTAAAAATGGCTATGCTGCCAGAGGCTGTGGGATCCCCTGATGATAGACCACCCCGTATGGCACAAACCGATGGGCAAAGTTCGAATGCGCTAGACCTGTCTCGTCACATTCCATCTTCTCCCCGAAACCCGGAACCACCAGCTGTTCCGCGTTTATCTGAATCCAACCAGCCTTCAAGTTTCGAGTCGTTCGCATCACCTGTTCCCCCGAGGGGCAACACTCCACTAGTGGATCAACCAATTGTACCCTACAACACTTCCACACCCGTTCCACTTTTGGTTGATGATGGCGTTGTTCGCCCATCAAGCGCAGTACCTATCCCATCCCCATCTGCCCCCGATCCGAGCACGAAAGTCAACGACGAGGCCGCGGGCTCCCCTCAGCGCTCACCTCCGCATACACCCATAAGCAAGTTTACCATAAGCATCCCGTTATTGGGAAGGCCCAAGTTACCATTAGAAAAAGCCATCATTCAGGCGGAAAGCACCAAGTCAGGTAATTTTATTTCCATCTTGAGTGCCTAATCAAGGATCATTTCTGTGTATAGATGAGGTCTCGGCTTCCAATTCTATAACTGCTACGGCTCCCTTGGTTTCTGATATCGAGACGACTCAAGATAGTACAGTAGCAGCGCCCGAGGAGGACTCCGCCAACCCCAACGAGCTGGACGAAACTGGGGCAACACCGCCTTTATCTAAAGGAGAAACTCAGGAGACCTCTACTTCGTGGTGGGGATATGTAGGCTGGGGTAGCACTGTCAAATTAGACCCGACGTCCGCTGCCGAAGTTGAGAAAGGACCTGACGCCACTCAATCAAAGCCACCCTGCGGAGACGGCCTCAGTGTCACCGCCGAACCCCTAATTTCTCCAAACTCAGCATCAATAGTCCACAAGGCCGCTACACAGCCTGGCGCACCTCAGGAGGAGATTTCTGATGTCATGGCTGAGATTAAAGTTGACACCTCCCTCGGAGCGCCGGACTCCAAAGCCACGGCTTCATCGTTGAGATCAGTGAACACTTCTCAGAGTCAGGGCTCGGCCTGGTACGCACCCTGGTCTTGGTATAGTTATGCGGCTCCCTCCTCCGCATTACTCCCTGCAGGGATCGCACCCGGGACACCAGCTGAATCAAGCCACAGCCAAAAAACACAATCGGAGATGGTTAAGGATGCTGCCCTAGCCCGGGAAGCCGCAGAGATGACAGAGGCTCACCCACAGGTGTTAGTTGAATCACAACAAAAGACGTCTGATGCCGAGCCCAATCCGATCGCGGCCTCGATCGAGTCAAACCGTTCAGGATGGGCTTCATTTTTTACTACCAGGACTCTGACTGTCAAATCATTGACCAACAACGGTGAACCGTCAGAAGACGAGAACGGTATGGAGGTTATGGACATCGACGAAGAGGAAGATACCCAAGCCAAGAGGGACCAGAATAGCGGTGCTGTTGGCATCGTGATATCGTCGCAGCGGAGTAAGTCAACGAAACAGGCAGAAATCAACCTGCCTACTCCGCTTGTCCAGCCTTCCTCCCCAACAAAGAATCATTCTTCTAGTGGCCAAATCGTTGCACCGCCTCTCACGTTATCCGATTCCCTGAAACCTCAAGTTGCCCCGTCGAGGCCGACGAATGAACAAAATTCTGCGCCAGCCTCCTTGAAGAAGTCAGGCACAGATACGCCTACTCCTCGGATACCACCAGCGAATTTGATTCTACCGAGCTGGTCGGATACGTTCCATACACACCCCAGAAATATCCTTCCACCACCGCCCACGTCAAGGTTCACGAAGGCTGTGAAGTTCTTTGGTGAGGTTCTATTTTCGAACGATGGCCATGCCATTGGTAAGGGAAAAGAGAGGGAAAGGGATGAGCATTTCGCGCATTTCGGTAGACAATTACCACGGGCTTGGGACGTGATAGAGGATCATGGTAAAGTTGATTTACAGGGTTATGACAACGTCGTTGTCATCGGTATTCACGGATGGTTCCCTGGTGAGCTGGTTCCCAATATCTGGCTTACCAAAAATGACTGGTCCCGAAGGTGCGATCATGAGAACAGTGCTCGGAGAGGTTAGTCAATCTATCAAGCTCGCGTTGTGGGCTCAACGAGGTAATTGCGAATAAAGCCTACGGGAACCAGCACGAAATTTGTCAACATGATGACGCAAGCGCTTGATGAGTTCCAGCACACACACGATATCAAATTCAAAAAGGTCACCAAGATACCTTTGGAGGGTGAAGGGACTATTGCCGGTAGAGTTGACAAGTGCGTGTTCCGCTCTCCTTGCTGGCCGGGCGGGTCTCAAATCTCCGCGGGGCAGGCTTTACAATGCCCTTCTCTCCAATCAGAACTGGATGGATGATATCCATGCGGCTGATGCCCTATTCGTGGCTACGCATTCACAAGGATCTGTTGTCTCCACCCACCTACTTGATCGTCTCATTCGTGATAAACATATCAGAACATCACGGAATATTGCAATCCCAGAAGCCGAATCACTCCCGATACCGAGTGGCCCGCTAAACAGTTTGAGGCCACAAAAAATCTGTTGCCTTGCGTTGTGTGGGATCCATCTAGGCCCTTTAAGGTATCTGAGCAGCAGCTCATTACTCCAACCATATATTCAGGTTTTAGCGCCCAGTTTTTCCCCGTTTGTGTCATTCACTTATGCACCCACTCACGTAGTACTTCGAATCAACGGCCGCTCGCGAACTCTTCGATTTCCAGGTACTGTCCATTACCGTTACTGGCCTTCTTCACGTAATTCATTTCGTTGCCAGAATACCAACAGTGAGGTATCCAAAGCGTATTTGGGCGCTCTCGGCAATATTCTTAATCATGGGGTATCTTCCATTCCCATTCTGAGATATCGGAATAGAGCTCTGATCTCAATAATTTCAGACGAAGCTGGTCTACGTTGCTTCTTTGAATGACCAAGTCGTCCCGATATACTCCGGCTTGTTCACTGCCATATCACACCCACTAATTCTAAGAGCGCTCTACATTGATGGTGATGCATACCAGTGCGATTTTCTATCAATCTTTGATGATTCGTTGATCTTGATCTCTGTGGGCGTGTAGTTCCTCTGATTTCCTATCGAACCTGCTGGTTTTGCTCCTGCGTGTGTTGAATTCTGGCATTTCTGACAGCGGACTTCTGGCCCACCTCTCGGAAGCAACTGCCGGATCATTGAATGGTGTCGGACATTCTACCGCCTATGAGGAACTGGGAACTTATTCGTACGGCTCCCATGGTTCCTATTATTTCCCATGCTGATGATGGTCCCCACTGTAGGCTTGCCGTAAAATACCTGTTCCTTACAAACGATGGCCTTGAAGAACACTCTGAATTGAATGTTGAGCCCTTTAATGCCACCGCCGAGCAGAACGATTATGAGGTCTGTTGTCTGTTTCGTTGGTGTATCAGTCAACTTATGTCTGGGTTTGTGTCTACGTAGATACCCTGGGCACTGCGAGACCTGATTGCTGATCCGCGTGTCATGCATTTTTTTTCACGTGAAGTCACCGAGCTCCGGGATGCATTCCGTGACTGGCATCCCAGGACGACGATACTCCGCGACATCAAACGGAAACTACAGCCCATCCAACGACTCCCATCCTCCATATACTCCACGTCATCGAGCAAACTATAGCGACGGAAACCATCATACCCGAATAGATCAATACACGTGTACTTAACATTGCCGCATTTAACTTATCCCGAGCTAATCCCCTACAAACTTCTGATCACCAATCTTCGAGCCAAACTCAATAGAAGGTGAGATAAGAAAGGAGCTCTGTTATTTATGAACAATACAAAATTGGACCATCAGTTCGATCATAAATTTATCATCATGGCCGAGTCAGCGATATTCTGCCCCACAATCCCCTATGGTCGTAATGATCGTTCTTCCATTTGAATGGGCCAAGACCGACTCAATGTCCTCGTTGTCTTGTGTCGTCAAATGAAATCCAAACACGCGTTGATTGTCGTCTGGGTGTTCTGAGAGGCCCAACCTTGCGCCTGTGGAGGGAATCAGGTCAGCAGCCAATCCCGGATCAGCCATGTGTGTTGGATGATGGACCTATGATCACAGCCCCCACAAAGGAATGATCCAACACCCAGCGCGTTGCGATGTTGGCTATGCTCAATCCGCCATGGCGATCGCCAATGTCACGCAAAATGATCAAGAGTGATTGGAATAAATTCCATGATCCCCATGCCTTGACGATCATGTCAAGATACTAGAAGAAGAAGCATGGCAGTGAACATGGATGGCATGACGCAGTGATGAGTCTCACCTTGCGCTGCGAGGGCGTCAGATTACCGGAGTACAGATCCGGTTCCGGCTTGTGAAGCCATTTATCAGCGAGAAAGCCACCACACTATGATATCATGACAGGAGATCGAACATCAGGATGCCTTGCGAAAGACAAGGACGAACTAGTGTGCCATATGTCAACAATTTGAGATGGTGTTTCTCGCAAACATCCGCCATGCCATGAAGCGGCCGTGTGTCGATGATTGAGAACTGCAGCATGTCAGATTGTGCTGTGACATCAAACCGGGGGGGCGATACCTGAACCTGGTTTGAGACGATGGCTCCCGGGCCCAATTGAGTGCAGATCTCGTCAGTCCTAATCGCGTCAAAGTTGACAAGGCCGATCGCAGAAATCAAGCCCTCCATCTTGAGATCATGTAAGATCTCTAGAACTGTTAGATATCCCTTGTCGGCGTAATCCTGCCAATGGAACTTGTATGAAAATGTCAGCCATGCCAGTGTCATCGATGGCATGCGTTAGGCACCTGGAGCAAGTCAATATGATCCGTTTGCATGCGGTCCATGCGTTCTTGCATCGCACCCATCACGACGGCCCGCGAGGGGTTGATACGTTTGAATACACACCACTTCGTCGCGCCAACCACCTGCTCGGTGGGAGCCAACGATGCTCGGAACTGACCCTAATTTCAATGTTCAACATCAGGAAGTTGAGATACCAAAGCTGATTCTCACGAATATGATCTCTGCACTCCCATAATGGTCCGCTGTAACGTTGTCAGTTGGGCGCAGTTGAGGGGAGACCTAGATTCACCCTTTAGACCCATTCATTGTTTGTGCATGCGATCTATGGTGAGAAGATCGAAGCTTCCTCAACAATATTGCAAGCCTACCATGTCTGTCGTGAAGTGATCAGAGACCGAGGGCGCTGGCAGCTGGGAAACAACTTGCCAAAAGTCGTGTATCCAAGTTGGAGATGGCGAGCCATGCCCTGGCGAACTTTGGCAACCGATGCACTTCCCCATGCATTGCTGGAAAGCTGCCATAGGCCTGTCCAGATACGAGGGGTTGTCAACGGGCCTAGACGAAATGTTTCGCGAGGAGAAGCAGTTTGATAGTGGGATGTGGGAGCCATACAGTGCTGAGGAAATAGGAAACTACCAGATGTGGTCACAGTTCTAGCTGTTTCTTATATGTGAGAAGCCGATGCTCATTCAAAAAGCGCTTCAAGGTAAGCAAATAAGTCCGGTGATTTTGATGGCCCCGTGCAAGTAAATTGGAAAAACGAATGGAGAAGGAGAAAGACTGAAAACAAACGCGTTCCAGAAAAAACGACAGCTGCCACATCACATGAAGTCACGCCGGTCTCAACTTGAATCGAGCTGAATGAAACAGGCTTTACGGTACAGGGTCGCACCAGTCGAGATTAGGTATCCCCCGTCCTTGGTTTGTCGTGCAAGCTGTTACATACATATGGCGTCTGTTCTGTGAGATCTTGCTCCGAGAGCGGGCTCACAAATTGTTGCCGGTAATCCTCCCGAACATCAGATTTTGTAAAATATCTTTTCGGATTGTATGAGATCTCCATGGTGGCCACCCCTGATCCAAATACTCTCTGATTCTGGTGGCCTATATAATCCACCGGAATGACGGTAGATCATTGCAATTCCCAAAGCCCCTCAATCCCGTTTTCGAACCCTCTCGTCCCCGCTCACATATCTCGCCACACACACCAAACTCCCAGTCACTATGCCCGCACGAGAGACTGTCCATCGCCCCCATGATGCTCGTCCGGCACTGGGCCATGTGTAGGTGCTCTCACTCGATGTCTAGAACCACCCTCAGACATTCTATCACAGGAACCTGATGGTGGACACCCTTATCGCCAATGCGAGTGTTGATGAGTGGGTCTGAGATGCTGCCGCAGTTGTCGGGGTGTGCTGACGCGCCACATAGTCTCCGATGCATCGTTCGCAGTCTCCTGGCAACTGGTACTCCCAACTTGGCATCGGCATTTACGTCCACAGCACGTTCTCGCCTACGCCAAACGGATGCAAAGGCCCTCCCAAACCCCTATTCACTCTTCAAGTACCAGCCACGGGATGGGCTATGTACCCCTAGTCACCAGCTCCACGACACCCTCAAACGAGCACGTTCGTTATACGGCGCAGGCATGGGGTTTGCCAGTCTGGGAATCTTGGCCTCCATTGTGAGAGGTACGATTGGACTCCGGTGGCCAGAAGACGGGGATATGGCGGACACCCTTGCCATCATTGATGCCGATATTGGGCAAGCGATTCAGGTGAGAAGTCGTAAGGTCCGGATGTCCTGCAATCATTCTCATCCCCGACTCCACACCCAGAGCTCAAAGGAGGAAGTCGAGGCAGGACGCATCGATAACTTCGGGACAGCACGTGAAGCAGTCAGCGACCTGCGGCGTGCGGTGAACGAAAGTTTTGCCGACGTGGCTTCATGGGGTGGCGAATTCCCATTTGAGCGAGCCGCATCGAGTCTCGAATATTGGAAGATCTAATATCTGGACTTATCATCGCCTCGCACTTGTCTTGTCTTTTTTCTATTTGTTTTTTTCTTTCCTTTTTTACTATATCGTTAATAACGTCACATATATCTTTTATGCTTGTAACCACCTGATAGAACACTTGTATTCCAGCTCCTCTTGAATGGATTGTGTTTAGCGCCGTCTATGGGTGGAGAGGATGTCACCAAGCTACCTGTTGACACCCACAACAGACATTTTGATAGAGATGCCGAACTTGAAGCCTGAGGCACCTTCCAGGATGACGGCCATCCTTAAAGAACGGGGAGGGTACTCAGTCTCTGAGCCTAAACCTGCTTAACGTATACCTCTTCGTCACCAGGCGACCCGTATGGGGTCCAACTCCTGGGAAGTGGATCAGTGGTGCTTCGGAGTACTGATGCAGAAGCCGATAGTCGTGAGAGCAAGCTTGTGGAGGGCCGACGATAGTTCTGACAGCGTGTTTCAGTGGAACATATGCCTGCCAGAGAATAACACCAAGTTCCCTCTCGACTCTAATCTCCCTCTTGGATCAATTCCATCAGGAGCCGGAAACAACCCACAAGGTGGCAGCAGGCGCCCTGGTGGAACCGCGACCATAACTAGGGAGATGGTCGATTGAATGGTGGAAACTTGTGAAAGCGATGGGTGGTATAAATCAATCATTTGTGATTACCGGAGCAACACAAGCGAGTCTCCCCTGGTTCGCGTTGCAGCGGGAGATGAGGGGCTACATAGGTGTAAAAGTTCTTGTTGCGATATACTCAAACTGGCAGTTCAACCAATGAAAATTTCTCACCCATCAAATAAATCTTCAGGTCAACTATATCACTACATTTTGAGCCGAGCGGTTAAACGGTATAAATCATTGTTGATTGTTCAGGCTGGACGCGTCTTTATATTCGGTATTTAGCAGGCCATAGGGAAATCCACATTTCATTTGTATCATTAAAATCTGCAGGGACACCAAAGCGGCTGTGCCCGTAGGCAAATCCATTTGCCTTCAAACGTAGACTTTGAATCTATTGTCGGCGGGTACCAGCGAGTGCGTCTGAACGCGCGAATAGTAATGAATTACGACAGGTCGTCCGAATCCAACGGATAAAGCAACATATGTATGAAACTTGTCGACCGATGTCTAGCAAAACTCATTATTAAATGTACGTGATGACAGCGTTGTACTATGTGATTGAGGATGGTGTTCAAAGTAATATGAAATTTTAAAACCCCCGTCTGCGTGGCGCAATTATGGGCTGGGGATCAATCGACGGAAGCAAGGGCTTGTGCGTGGCCGGCCATAGGTTTAGCATACGAGGGATGCATATCACAACACCTTCCGTTCCAGGTTCGGTGATTCACCTTGGCTCAGGACGCCGGCCCGAATCGTGGCGGAGGTTATTGGTGTGACACTAACGGGCGTAGCGGCGCCACGTCCAGTTAGGCGGTTTTGTTAAGATACCGACAACGAGCCATGAGCTGAGACCACCCTATCGAGTCTTTGGCTCGGGGGTCGGAAAGCGGGTGTTTCTATTTGGAATTTTGATGTTGAATCCAG
>QGOG01003434.1:0-12133 GCA_003313185.1 Collybia sp. MG36 | reverse complement strand
GTCCAACTTATTTGCTCGCACAGAATTACCAAACAGTCCCTTTGTTTATCCAGATTCCAGGGATGATCATGGCAGGCTAAAACCAGCCTCTCGTACAACATCACTCTCAATATAATCTGTTCTGCAACATTATTTCAGACAGGCATGGGGAGTTTACTACATCCCAGGGTGAAACTTGTGGGCGAGAACCATCAAATACATAGACATAAACATACATAGAGCTAAAAATGTATACAATTGCAGCTGCTTAGCTATCGATAGACCCACTTCGAGAAAAAAACAGCTCAGCCACGAATCAGAGACGTATTGAATTGGTGGCACTGCCACCGACGGTCTGACAAGTCATTTTCGAACCTTTCATATACGCAAACAATCTGTATACATTTATCCGTTTACATCGTAAACAATTCAAAGGACGGGGGTATATGGTACTAAATGATGATTAGTAAATCAATATCAAAATCTACTGATACTTGCATCGTGATCAACGGCCAGTAGGCTCGGTGGCTGAGAACTTCACAAGACTGAGTCCAGCTGTACGAGCCCAAGATTGACTATCGAGATTGACCGACGGGGAATGAGCGGCGCCATCGCCATACATCAGACCATTTTCTGCTGCCGATGAGTCTGGTGCTTTGGTAGAATGGGTCGACTCGTTTTCGGAAGCAGGTGGCCCATGTGTGACCGTGAGGCGCGAATCGCCGACAACGACACGGCCGACGGATGTGTGATTGATCAGATCCCGGATGTGGGAAACCTTCAGTGACCCAGTGGCCAAGAGAATGACCGCCGTGAGGAATGCAAACAGCCACATGGCGAATAACAAAATGGCGGGGATAGCGTATACGGACTGATATGACACGGATGGCTGGAATGCCGCGACATTCAGCTGAGCGCTCGTCGCGTTGCCCACGATGTTGTTCGCGATGATGTCCGTCCAGATCAGATTCCGGATCCGAGCCGGGCCGTTGACAGAATCATTCTTGATGATTGTTTCGAACTTGCGAAGCAATGCGTAGTTCCCCTCTCCAGTGTAGCTGTCACCGGGACCACCAATGGATTTATACGTCTCGCTCCAGGTCGCTGCGGGAACCGTGTTGGGGGAGCCCGAACCAACCACGCCCCAATAATCGCTACCCCCAGCCGGAACGTAGAAGACCTCACTGCGAGTGATGGACAGTGACGGATCATTCTCATAGGAATCATCCACATGCCCCCACAAGAGATCAACATCGCTGATATTGAGGGATGCCTTCTCCGTGGCCCAGAGCACGGGCTTGCCCGTGTTGTGACGAGCGATCCGCAACTTGCTCAGGTCGGCCTGGCCATCGAAGGAGAATGTGATCGTCTGTATTCGCGCCCGCGTGACGCTGGCGCAGGCGTACAGGCTTTGCGTCCAGGTTGAATTATCATCTGCCGACCGAGAATCACCACCGTCCGACCTCTCGGGCGTCCCCGCGAACATTCCGCAGTGGATTCCAGTGTTCGTGATGTTGGCTTTGTCGCCCCCGCCATACCCAGCGCAAGAAACATCCAGGTTGGCCCCTGGAGCATTTTTCTTGATGCCTGACAAATAAATGAGGTCGATATGTCCCATCTGACCCGGCTTAAGATTTCCCGTCGTTAAAGAACTATTCAACGGAAACGTCTTGCCGACATATGTTTGATCCCGGGTCATGTTGTTGAAGGAAGCCATGGCAAAGCTGTTGCTTAAGGTTGCGCCCTTATACGCATGATCGTAGATGGACCCGCTCTGCCCGTCTCGTGAAATGGAAGGATAATCCTGCGTCAAATTGGCGAATCCGCCCCGGTCAGTGAGATTGAAATGGTCGACGTAGCCACCCATCATCGTGTAGTCAATCGTTAGGTTCGAGCTCACACACGATGTCACCGGCTCCAACCACAGAACGTCCTGCGACCACTCGCCTCCGTGGCTCAACTTCGGCAGCGTGTGGTTCCAGAAACCGATGCCAGGGGTGTCGGTGAGATCAACGATGAGTCCGTCGACAGCGAAGATGTCGTCGCGAAGAATGAGCGACTGAAGAATGGCCAACTTCGCCCCCAACATCGTGTAATTGTAACCACCCAACGAACGGTAGTACTGACGGAATTGCATTCCAAACGGGCCATATGGTGTGCTAGAAAAGGCTTTCACCATTGATGGAGCGATCTGCGATGTATTCCCATTGTCCCCATTCCCAGGGCAGGGGAGAGGACTGAAGCCACCGCAAATGCGGCTATAGGAATAGTCATTGCGAGGTGTGGTGGCAAGACCCATCGGGGATGCGTCGGGAATGTATGAAGCGTCGGTGAGCTTCGCGGGCGATGGCAACAGTGGCCCATCCTTGAGGCCCAAGGGGGTGACTACTCCGGTGACAGCAATGAGAATCGCAACAAATAATGAAACTTTAGAAAATCCAGAGACACGCCATCCGGTGCCTTTAGAGATCGTTGAGTCTGTTCGAAGGAGTGTAGGCCAAAGGGATGAATGAAGAGTGTGGGTGATGGAGGTCCAGGAGATGGCGGTATTCGCCGGTGGTATCAAGTGGACGAGGAGGGCAACGAGGGCCAGTCCCAGGCTGTATTGAATGAATGTGATTGCTGCATTGATGATCGTTGCTGCCTGTGCGATTGTGATTCGAGCCAAGAGAACCATGCTCCTGTTCAAGAACCACGTCAATTTACTAACAGTGGTGGAAGTTGGACCACAAACCAGTGAAGAAACGGGTGCTTCAACTTTCTCGAATGGCAGGTAACATCGCAACTTATATGGTTTGAAGTTTCCTATTCGGAGCCCAAATCGGCTTTGCACCCTATGATGAGCCTGCAGGAGCTCTGAGAGCTCCACATCTAAAATTTGCCAGAATGACATGTTTCCATTTCATTGCTCCCGGGTGTTGAATTCGACCAACCAATGCGAGTTTTGACCATCTTATAAGCCATAGGCAAGTCGCCAGTACGCAGAAAAAGCCATATCCCAGGTCGTTGGTGTATTGGTCGCCAAGGGTTTCCACGAACATTCGCGCGGGCTTCTTTGTCGGACCCTGGCATCACGAGACGGACTACGCCCAATTTCTCGCTTGCTGACCCTGACCATCTGAAGTGCCGCAACCAGAATCCGTCAGGGATTGTGTGAGGGTCTACGACAACGGGGGAAATCCGAAAATCCCGGGGCGGCCCTGGGCGGGTTCTGTGAATGCAAAAAGCGTGCGCATTGCGCAAGTCTGCGATACCCCATGATCATAACTTATAGATTGGTATGATGGATTGGTTCATCTTCAATGCTCCGTCGGCGAGGAAACGAGGATATCAAACTTTGCCAGTCACGGTGCGCATGGACGCGCGCACCTGGGGACGGCATCAACACACGTGGCCAAACTAGGCCACATAAACGCACATGTGGGTTACTTCCGGAAGTTCCGCGAATCGCAACTCATGCGCCGCGTCCATGACTCTGATCGTAAGCCTTGGAATTGCGTTAGTACCCCTCCGGAGTCACTGTCTGTGCGTCCATATCCGACGGTCGTCTTGGTCCCGAATTCAGCCTCGGGATTGTGCCAATGCTCATCAACCACTAGATAATACAAATTATACAATCGTAGACTCACTTTACTTCACACGCTCGTTGTGACGATGGTTACACTCTTGCTCCTTGGATATCCACGACGACTAATTGTGTCTATTCTTTATATTCCGACAAAGCTGACGTCGGCAGTACAGTATCGGTGAGTGGACGCGGATTGTGGCACTGATGGTCTTGAGGGCTTTCTCAATAACTGTCGACATGTGCACGTGGAAATAGTCTTCATACATTATGTATTTACATCGCATTCAATTGAGGGGAAGAGCGGTACGTAGTGCTGGAGCATTGATGAACTTGAATTATGTAACATAAGAAACAGTTCTAATTTTACCGAAATATAGAGGGCGGGACTCGCATCGCAGTCAATAGCCTTTGGGCGGAGCGGCCGAGAACTTCACAAGACTCAGCCCCGCCGTGCGAGCCCAAGACTGACTATCGAGGTTGATCGACGGGGAATGAGCGGCGCCATCAGTGGGCATCAAGCTATCCGCCGGCATCGGCGAATGCGGCCGCTCGACTGAATCGTTTTCAGGGGTGGATGGGTCGTGGGTGACTGTGAGCAGCGAGTCGCCAACGACAACACGGCCGACGGATGTGTGATTGATCAGATCGCGTATATGAGACAGTTTGAGTGACCCAAAGGTCAGGAGGAACACCGCCGTCAGGAAGGCAAACACCCACATGACGAGCAGCAAGATCGCCGGGATGCCGTACACAAGCTGATATGACACGGACGGCTGGAAGGCCGAGACATTGAACTGAGTGCTCGTCGCGTTGCCCACGATGTTGTTCGCGATGATGTCCGTCCAGATCAGATTTCGTACCCTCGCCGGACCATTGACGGAGTCATTGCTGATGATTGATTCAAACTTGCTAAGCAGAGCGTAGTTCCCCTCCCCAGTGTAGCTGTCCCCGGGGCCACTGATAAGGGGTTGATAGACCTCGCTCCAGGTCCCTGCGGGAACCGTGTTTGGAGAGCCCGCAGCAACGCTATCCACAAGGTCACTCTCTCCAGCTGGGACATAGAAAACTTCGCTGCGAATCGTGGACACCAATGGGTCACCCTCGTAGGAATCACCCACAATTCCCCACAGGAGATCCACGTCACCGATGCCGATGGATGCCCTTTCCGTCGCCCAGAGGACGGGCTTGCCCGTGTTTTTACGGGTGATGCGCAATTGGCTCAGGTCGGGTTGGCCGTCGAAGGAGAATGTGATGGTCTGGATCCGCGCTCGCGTGACGCTAGCGCAAGAATACAAGCTTTGTGTCCAAGTTGAATTATCGTCCGACAGTCGAGGATCGCCGCCGTCTGACCTTTGGGGTGTCGCCGCAAATATTCCACAGTGAATGCCAGTAGTATTGATGTTGGCTCCATCTTCCCCGCCATATCCAGAACAAGCAACATCCAGGTCGAGGCCCGGGGTATCATCTGCGACACTGCGTAGATAAACGAGATCGACATGTCCCATCTGACCCGGTTTAAGATTTCCCGTCGTTAAAGAACCGTTCAGTGGGAATGACTTTCCAATGTAGCTTTGATCCCGGGTCATGTTGTTGAAGGCGATCATGACGAGACGGTTGCTCAATGCTGCGCCTTTGAATGCATGATCGTATGTACTCCCCCTTTGCCCGTCCAACGAGATGATAGGATAGTCCAGCGTCAAATGAACAAATCCACCCCGGTCGGTCAGATTAAATTGGCCGTCACGAACATTCCTCATTGTATAGTCAATCGTGAGGTTCAAATTGACACAGGATGTCACCGGCTCCAGCCACAAAACATCATGCGACCACTCTCCCCCGTGGCTTAAATCTGGCAGCGTATGATTCCAAAACCCAATCCCAGGGGTGTCGGTGAGGTCAACAATGAGTCCTTCGACAGCGAAGATGTCGTCGCGAAGGATGAGCGATTGCAGCATGGTCAGCTGCGTCATCAACATCGTGTAGTTGTAACCGCCCAACGAGGTGTAGTACTGGCGGAACTGCATTCCGAATGGCCCATATGGTGTGCTGGAGAATATCTTCACCGTCGATGGGGCGATCTGTGTCGTGTTCCCATTGTGCCCATTTCCAGGGCAGGGAACGGGTTCGAAGGCACCGCAAATGCGGGTATAGGAATACAGACCGCGAGGTGAGGTGGCAAGACCCATTGGGGATGTGTCAGGGACGAATGAGGCATTGGTAAGTCTCGCGGGTAATGGCAACAACGGCCCATTTTTGAGGCCCAAGGGGGTGACCACCCCAGTGACGGCAGCAAGAATCCCTACGAAGAATGAGAGTTTGGAAAATCCAGAGACACGCCAGCTGGTGCCTCTCGATACTGTCGAGTCCGTTCGAAGGAGTGTGGGCCAGAGTGATGAATGGAGGTTGCTGGTGATCGAGGTCCAGGAAATGGCGGTGTTCACTAGTGGTATCAGGTAGATGAGGACGGCGACGAGGGCTAATCCCAGACTGTATTGGATACAGGTGATTGCTGCATTGATCGCCGTTGCCGCCTGAGCGACTGTGATGTGAGCCAGGAAGACCATATTCCTGCTCGATGAAATGTGTTAATTATATGGATACTAATAGCGACCACAAACCTGCGAAGAAATGGGTGCTTCAACTCATTCAAATGGCAGGCTGCGTCGCAATTTAAATGATTTCTCACCGAAACACTGGGTGAATAGGGTTTGGCATTGAATGTATTCACTGCTTCTGTGATGATCTTGTACTTCCACATGTAAAAGCTGTCTGAATGTCATGATGTATGATTCCGGGGGTTATAATGGGTTGCGATCATGAGAGATATGGCCAATACGAGGTCTCGGTCGTCCCACGTGTGGTAGTCATCAGAGGGTGAAAACACTTTAACCCCAAAGGCTGTTGGCCCACACGACGTCCACGGGTATTGGCAGAGACTTCCTTCATTGTAGCACAGCCCTTAGCGTGCCGTTTTCTCCATTGCTATGATGGTGGAAAGTATCACAGCGCAAAAATCAAAGTGAGAGTCTGTCGTGGCATGTGAAGTTGGGGTCCACAGCGGCGGGGTAAATCCTCAGAAGGGCGAGTTGTCATGAGAGCGCACGCAGGTCTGCGACACCACCATAACACCACCATGATATCAGTATTGATTAATTCATCTTTTTGTCGTCCGTTCACAGGAGATCATAAGCCAGCTCACCTCAAGATATCACTTTGAGGCCTCACACCACGGGGAAGGAGGAGTCCGATAGGGTATTTTACATGCGCATTGCGTACCCGAGTTATACTTGATCTTCCCACACAAGCCCTCCCATTAGCACCTAATCTTCCCGGTATGGAAGCCTTATACCAGCTTGTCCGGCGGTGATCCTGGGAGCTTGGTAGCCTCATATATATATGGAAGGAATCTTTATACATCGTCTGCGTTTATATTGCATTCAATTAGGGAAAAGGGGAGCATGGATAGATTACCGTTAAACAAAACAACATCGAGTGTACCGATACATGGAGGGTGGGACGCACATCACAATCAGTAGCCTGCGGGCCGAGCGGCTGAGAACTTCACAAGGCTCAGTCCCGTGGTTCGAGCCCATGACTGACTGTCGAGGTTGGTCGGCGGGGAACAAACGGCGCCATCGCCATCCATCAAGCTATCCTCCGCTATCGGCGAATGCGGCCCCTTCGTTTGATCCATTTCGGTGGCAGGTGGCCCGTGTGACCGTGAGCCGCGGGTCGCCAACGACAACGCGGCCGACGGATGTGTGATGAATCAGACCGCGTATATGAGACAGTTTGAGAGACCCAAAGGCCAGGAGGAAGACCGCCGTGAGGAATGCAAACGCCCACATGACGGGCAGCAAGATTGCCGGGATGGCATATACGCGTTTGTATGACACGGACGGCTGGAAGGCCGCGACATTGAGTTGGGTGCTTGTCGCGTTTCCCACGATGTTGTTCGCGATGACGTCCGTCCAGATCAGATTCCGGATCCGAGCCGGGCCGTTGATGGAATCATTCTTGATGATTCCTTCGAACTTGCGAAGCAGGGCGTAGTTCCCTTGTCCAGTGTAACTGCCTTGGGGGAGCTCAAGGGGTTTATAGGATTCGGACCAGGTCGTTGCGGGAACAGTGTCCGGAGAGCCCGCACCAATGACGCCCCAATAATCACTCCCTCCAGCTGGAACGTAGAAGACCTCACTGCGAATCGTGGACAGTGACGGATCGTTCTCGTAGGAGTCATCAAAATTTCCCCATAGAAGATCGACGTCGCTGATGTTCAGTGATGCATTCTCCGTCGCCCAGAGCACGGGCTTGCCCGTGTTGCGACGGGTGAAACTGGTTCAGGTCGGCCTGGCCATCGAAGGAGAATGTGATTGTCTGGATCCGCGCCCGCGTGACGCTGGCACAGGCGTATAGGCTTTGCGTCCAGGTCGAATTATCGTCTGCCGACCGAGAATCACCGCCGTCCGACCTCTCGGGCGTCCGGGCAAACATCCCGCAGTGAATGCCGGTGTTCGTGATGTTTGCTTCGTCGCCCCCACCATAATCACTGCAGGAAATAGTCTTCGCGAAGGATGACCGACTGAAGGATGACCAACTGCGTCTGCAGCATTGTGTAGTTGTAACCGTCTAGCGAGCTGTAATACTGGCGGAATTGCATTCCGAATGGGCCATATGGTGTGCTGGAGAATATCTTCACCGCCGCTGGCGCGATCTGGGATGTGTTCCCATTGTCCCCGTTCCCAGGGTAAGGAAGAGGACCAAAGCTGCCGCAGATGCGGTGGTAGGGATAGTCATTGCGAGGCGTGGTGGCAAGACCAATCGGGGATGTGTCAGGGACGAATGAGGCATTAGTGAGCCTCGCGGGCGATGACAACAATGGCCCATTTTTGAGGCCCAAGGGGGTGACTACTCCAGTGACGGAAATGAGAATCCCCACGAAGAATGATAGTTTGGAAAATCCAGAGACACGCCAGCCGGTGCCTCTCGATACTGTCGAGTCCGTTCGAAGGAGTGTGGGCCAAAGGGATGAATGGAGGATGCTGGTGATCGAGGCCCAGGAGATGGCGGTGTTCGCTGGTGGTATCAGGTAGACGAGGACGGCGACGAGGGCCAGTCCTAGGCTGCATTGAATGAATGTGATCGCCGCATTGAGAACCGTAGCGGCTTGTGCGACTGTGATGTGAGCCAGGAAGACCGTATGTCTGCTCAAAATCCGCGTGAATACTTACGGCGATCATGATGAGAGTTGGATCACAAACCTGCGACGAGATGGGTGCTATCAAGTTATTGGAATAGGAGCTCGCGTCGCAACGTTTAAAATAGTTCTTTTTCCGGAGCCTAAATCGGGTTTGACCGTGTGCGCCGTTTCTATGATGGTCCTGAGCTCACACCTCCAAAGTTCAAACACTGTCTGTGGATGTTATGATGTATGTTTCATGGCGTTGATCATCCTTGTATGGGATCGCCAGGGGGAAAAAACGACGCCCTAACCCAAATGGCTTTTTGTTATCAAAAATATCAGTGTCCATGCCACTTCGCGAGTATTTCACGCTGTGGAGCAAATGTCATGACGCGAAGATTGAATCTGTCATGGGATGTTGTTAAGGTCCAGGGACGTCCACGGTGGCGGAGAAAATCCCGAGAAAAGGGCGGGTGCCACGAAAACATATGCATGACTTGTGATACCGTCATACCAGAAACTATAAAATGGCTCTGTGGGTTCATTCATGTTATCGTCGCCCCCAGGTGATCATCGATCAAAGCTTACCAGAGCGAACGAGTCCCAAGCCCAAGGCTTCACTAGGTTCAAACTTCAAGTTTGAAGGACTCGGGACCAAGTCGGACGGTATTGATACACGTAGCAAAGCTCAGACAAATAAACACAAATACGGTCACTGCTGTCCGCGAATTCGAGCAACTTCCGCGATAAACCTAAGCCGCTCGTGCTTCGCGTCCTGATCATGGGCAGGTTGAGCTTTGGGTTTGTTTGAGTGATAGCACATCTTCCACCTCACGCGCCCCGGGCCGTGTACAGGCACCCCCCGGTTGCTTCCTCAGCAATACCTGTGTTGCCCACTCCAACCTCAGTCAGTCCTCCTGTACACACGGATTCCCTGTCGCTTCTTCTCGCTCGCCTGCCCCCCTTCTCTTAGAACTGATAGCGTTGTTTTGGTTAGTTCGGATTTCGGCGCTCCGTTCGGCGCGCTCTTCTGGACTCTCAGCCAGCGCTCAGAACCCTTGCTCCGGTCTTCTTCCTTTCAAATTCCTCTCGCGAGAATGGACCTCCTAGAAACAAGTGAAGCTCCCCGCGTACTTCCCATTTTCTCACTTCAGACTGGTTTTTCTTTCGGAAGAAGACGCGCGACGGTTCTTTCTCAAACCCCGGAAATAGTATTACTAGCACAATACATATTTGGACGTATTATTTCTGGTCCTTTCCCTCTTGCTGGATTGCACAACACCGCTTGACTTACTGAATGGGAATTCGCATTGATCACTATGCCGCGTCCATACCCAATGGTCGTTCGGGCTCGGGCTCGGGGCTACTTACAGCCGAATTCACATCGATAGCTCAATCTGACAACCGTTCCACTGAACAAATAAAAACAGGCTATTCTTGGATATTTTGGCTTGTTCAACATACACCAAAGTTGAAGATTTGGTAGGTGACCGTAGGTCTGATGTTATTGAGCTGAATTATTCCCTATAACCATGGCTGGAAGTCGTCGAGATATCTCAAGTATGGTAAAAGACCGGCCATCGGACAACGCAATGCTTAGAATGGGAAAATCGTTTATTTGTTCTGCTCCAAAACTAAATATATACCTCGAGCGGAACGGCAATCAGATTATTGTGCTATCAATATCAATGCAGCTGCAAAACGACCGGAGCTCTATTTCGGAGGCCCTATCGTGCTCAACAAATTCCGAACCGACAAGATTTCCAGCAGTGGTGCAATAGCCTTGTGGGTAGGCGACTTGGGTGGTGGGTGGGTGCGGGCAGAGGCTCATTATGAAGCACGAGAATGGGTACTGAAAATGATAGTCCCCACCCATGAAATCAGCCACACCAGATCCGGCCCCGCTCTGTCGGAGGTTATTTTCAATCGCCCTGCGAATTTTGCCAAGCAGATTCTATGCTTCCTGTGCTTGCCAGTGCAGCCTGGTGTCTGTTCGCCGTCGGTATGCACGTTACCGACCTTTATTTGATTTTTTGATTGGTAGTACCTTGTGGCACTAGGAATGTGGAGCGCGTCTCGATTCTCGACGCGTTACCGGGCACTCATCTCCAACGGGGGTGGCGTCCGGTGAGTCAATGAGATACCAGTGCGCCTGTCCGGGACAAGGAGGCGAGCCAGATGGCTATCACGGCAAATAGCTCAACGGGAACCTCATGCTTCTATCGATGTGCTCCGATATCCCAGGCTATTATTCATCCCCGAGGCCACCCTCTGCGCAAAGCAGTGTCTGTGGTATCCTACTAATAATATGAAGACGCCCATGAGGTGTATAAAGATGCCCGGTCTTCGTGCCCAACATCCTCAGAATCCACCACCCCACTAATACAATGAGCCAACAACCCATCCGACCAGCACCCACTCCTGCCTTGAACCTTGACAATATTCAAGGTGACATCCTGTAAGCAATCCAACCTTATGGACCCCATACGATCTTTCGTCTTACGACTATATTCTGCAGGAGCGGCCTGCCAAAGAAGACGCAGACCTACCTCTTCTTCCAAATCCGCGATGCCCCCACATTCCGACAACAGCTCGCCCAGCTGGTCCCACTCATCAAGACCGTGAACCAGGTGCTCGCCGACCGCAAGGCGATCGAGGATCACAAGAAGAATGGTGGCGTCGGCCTCATCCCGATGGTCGGCATCAACATCGCCTTCTCCCACTTCGGCTTCCAGAAGGTGAATCCATTCATTCACGTAATATTACTGAGGATTTGAATAATGTTATGTGATGGACAGATGGGTATCAATGATGATAGCTTGACCGTGGATTCCGCATTCAAATCTGGACAGCTCTTCGACGCCGGTAAAAACCTGGGGGATGCGGGCACAGGCGTTGACGCTGACTTCGTCCCCGATTGGGACCCCAGCTTCAAGCAGCAGATCCACGGTCTCGTCTTCGCCTCGGGGGACAGCCACGACTCTGTCAACAAGGCCATGGCTCAGGTCGAGCAGATCTTCGGTCTCAAGACCCCTTCCACGTCGTCGATTGTGGAGGTCAAGCGGATCACGGGTGATGTCCGACCGGGCCCAGAATCCGGACACGAGCAGTTCGTACCCCATGTTCTATTCGTGATCGTGGGGAATATGTATTGATATATCCCACAGCTTCGGATTCCTGGATGGGATCTCCAATCCCTCCATCATCGGATTCGACAAGAATCCACCCCCTGGGCCCAAGCCCGTCCGCGCAGGGATCCTTCTCACTGGTGAGGACGGAGACAACTCGATTGCCAGCCGGCAGCCCTGGTCCGTCGACGGGAGCTACCTCGTGTTCCGATACCTGTTCCAGCAGGTCCCCGAGTTCAATGAATTCCTCGAGGAGAATCCAGTCAATTTGCCTGG
>QGOG01003419.1:0-14498 GCA_003313185.1 Collybia sp. MG36 | reverse complement strand
TGCTAGCCTCATTTGTCCCCATACGTCCTACCCCGACCCCAGGACCGTGCGCCTACCCGCTTATGCCACATAGGCGCACCTGAATTGGATGACAAGCCCACCATGATTGTCGGGGGTCTCGTAGGAGCACCCTGCACGACTCGGAGTTCCACGAAGCGAGTCGGCGAAGAGCGATTGATCGGTCATCACCACACACTGCCATGTAACCGGCCACATCTCTACCCCCGTATCTTTTGCGTCAGCCATGAGGGTAGGTAATCAACAAGTCAACGATATCACAGGCATATCATGTGGGAACGTGATGAGACATGACGTACATCTGCCAGAGCACCCCGATCGGTTGATCCTCAATGTTGGGGGTCGCGGGTTACTCACGGTCATGGACCCGACATTTATATGCAGTACGGCATCCCAATGGCAAGGGACATAGGGAAAGGGAGGCATGATGAGGGACGCACGAGCCGCATTGCTGGTACTGGTAGAGGAAGAACTCCCTAATTATGTTTAGATCTCAGAAAACGCCTCGAGGGAGTAGAGTACGAAACTATCAACGGGTCGTGGCCGCAGGGTGCGCTACGCTCGGTCGCGGTCATGTGCGTCCCGCTGTCGTACCCCGCTGATGTGCGGGTGCATATCGGTGTGGCACCCTAATCCCACCGACTAGCCTGCTCCTCGCCCCTCTTCCCGAATACCGCCTTGAGACCCCGGATCCGTTTCTGGCACTGCCTTGCGAGGTTCTGAAGTAGCAGGACAAGATTAGAGTGACCCGCCCAAAGCCAATGGGTACTGACGCGGAAGAGCCGTACAATGGGGTTCCTGCGCCGTCGTTGGTGCTGGAACTGAAGGACCGTAAAATCGCGTTGATGTAGCCGCTCTTGTATCATATCTTCCTCGCTGTTCATCGGCTGTGCGCGGTCACAGGGGTGCAATCATGATGCGGTGATATACGACTTACCGGGAGCTCGGTGACGAATTCATCGTCGCCCCGCGTGTAGTACGTAGAATGTCTGAAGGGATATTCCGCCATCCAGCCTTGTGGGTGTCGCTAGGAACAAACGGGGCCGCGCCTGGGCGACCCGCGAGTCCTTCCGTGACGTCCCCCACCCGGCCCCGCGGCGGCGCGGCCTGATTTTGCTTAAGCTCAAGGCGTGAGAAGTGATCCATCATCTAACCGACGATGACTGATGAAATGCACCATGCCGTGATGTTGTGAGAGCAACACCCGGGTGGTACACGTGGTCAGCGACCAGAAAGGGAAATGCCAACCGATCAGTGGGGTTGGTCGACGACATGACAGTGGACATGGCATGTTCCCAGGGGTGGGTAGGACGAGAGGTAGGGGTGAAGAAAAGGAGCTTCCAAGCAAGTATAGAATCCGATCAAGGTTCGACCCAACGCAGGGGAGTGACCGTGTTGGCATTCGCGCCAACCTGGGGGATATCATCAGTTTTGGAGGTTGATCACAAAAACTCGCCAGATCGCTCCACTTCGGTCGTCACCGCCAACACGAGACCACACGGGGTCAGCTGCTCAGTGGCAATGTATGACCGGCTGACCCTCTCTAATTCAATTGGTGGACGGCGCCCGTCCAACCTTCCGGCAACGAGGCAATCACACCGGGTGTGATTGATATTGGAGGAATCAACGCCGGCAATGCCGAGGAAAAAGTAGGATAAATTTGATTCCACCATATTTGAACTGTACCGGGTGATACCAATCCACCGAGTCAGCTTGCTCAACCTGTGATAGCAAATCATGACACATGAAATCATAGAGGTGGGCTGACACGTCCCCCTCGTTACCGCATCTGCACATGTTTTTCATTTCCGAAGCAGACAAAATCCAGGATCGTACCAAGTACATGTACCGCCCGAGGAAGTAAACATGCGGCGACGGAGGGAGTAACCGTTAGGCACTCCCATGAGAGGGCCCAGGCTGGTATTTGCCTGGTTGCTGGGGCAGAAGGAGCCTAGACGCGAAGCACGAACTGTTGTTTTTTTTTGTACGTCAGGCATGCCTGAGAATTGTATACAAAATTACAGCAAGTGGGCCATAGCAATGAGCCCTCCCTTCCAAAACGGGTTAACTGTCAAGCTATGCAGAAAGACGGCCAGGCGCCGGGCGGTTGCAGTTGCATTATGTGATGTACCCATGCCCATATAGCAGCTATTGCCGTGGCCTGTGAGAGGAGAACATCCGTCAACGCCGTATTTTGTGAATGAGGGACGCAGGGTCTACACCCGTATTCTGGAGCATACGGTTAGATCAAGGGTTGAAGAGTGTCTGGTGGGAGGAGCAGTCCTATGTATAACATCTAGACAGAAGCTCGACCACGTCTGGAACATTTGAACAGTCGGGAAAGTGACAACCTCCGCAAGTTCAAGAATTCCAATGGAGACATGTCCTGATTGATTGGCAATGGCACCCAAGAATAACACCTGCAAGCCGACTGGCTGCTTCAGGTTGTTCGTTAGATTGCCATCTGGTGCAACCCCAACTTCCGAGGCAATATGAACGAGGAGGTGAACATGTCCTTGGGCCAAATATCAATTAGCTTGGTAATTTGATTCTTATAGATACATAATCATTTCCGCAAGAGACGCAGGGCCAGCTCCTCCTCTTCATCCAAGTTCAAGGTGTCAGTTGTTTTACTCCGCTTTGGGGGAGGGGGAGCCACTTCTTCTTCGTCGGATGAATGTTCTGAGAGGTCAAAGGTTGGGGAAACGTAGCCGTCATCGTCGGAAGGTGGTTGTATAACTGCAATACCACCACTGTCGGCCGCCTGAGCAAGAAGTGTTAGCTGACCAATGCACCCGGGAGCAAAAGCGACCGACGACCCACCTTTTCTTTTTCCTTCCTCTTTCTTTTCTTTTCCCACTTCTTCTCGCGCGCTTCCTCCTTGTCCAGAATATCGGTTACCCGCATCTTTCCACGTTCCCCTTCTGCAAACTTCTTTCCTTCTGCTTTCACCCCTTCCAGTCCGCCCTTTTCATTGAATAGCTCCTCTGCATCCGCCATCTCGTAAAGCTCGTGAGGCTTCCCTTCTTCATCGAACACTAGTTTTTTCCCCGCTCTCCCAGTAAGGATAGTGCGTTTCGCTTTCCCCATTTTGAGCTTCCGTTTGGAGATATTCTCGGCCATTGTGGGTCCACCATCGGGCAAATCGTGATCGGCACGTTTTAGTGTG
This sequence comes from Collybia sp. MG36, assembly GCA_003313185.1. Taxonomy (NCBI): domain Eukaryota; kingdom Fungi; phylum Basidiomycota; class Agaricomycetes; order Agaricales; family Clitocybaceae; genus Collybia; species Collybia sp. MG36. The sequence goes on along the minus strand of QGOG01003419.1, from coordinate 11,311 downwards.
ATGAAATCGTCGTCGTCATCACCCTGAAGATCATGTTCGATGAGTTTAGAGTAATGCCCGGAGAGCACATTTTGGTTTTTGCGCTCAAACATGCGGTCGTACTTGGTCCGCACTGTGGCCTGACAGTCATTGAGTCATCGCCACAAGGTGAGAAGGGTGAAGGTTGAGCTTTACCTGAGATTTGACGGGTTGAGATACTTCAGCTTCCTCTTCCTCCTCATCAGACGAAGATGGCCCTGCTCCTTCGCTTTCCTCGCTGCTAGACTCTTCGTCTGCTGCTTCCTTCGCGATCTCCGCTTGTAGTGCCTCAACGGCTCTCGACGCGTTTTTCTTCTTTTTGGCGAACTCCTTGCTCAACATTTTGATCTTTGGCGCACCAGGCAAACCGAGGGACTCCGCGAACCTTTCCGTTGGAAGTTCCTCAACTTTGAAGATGGTTTTGTCCTTGTGAAGATATACCGAGCGGATATATGACACAAAGGCCTGAATACGGTGAGTTTCATGCCAACATAAACGCAGACCAAACGTACTCGCTGGGCCAGATACTTGATCTCCGGGTCTTGGAATGCGAGTTTCTGGAGTTGATTCTCGATGGTTTGGGTTTTGCTGGCCCGTATCTTGATGTTCTGGATTTCGATGCCCTTTTTGTGTAGGGCAGCCTTCATCCCTTCTTCCTCGCTGGGTAGCAGGAACAAGAGGCTTTTGCCTTTACTCTCATACCTAGCTGTACGACCGACACGGTGGATGTAGGTTTCGGCATCCTCTGGGGCATCCAGTTGCAGAACCCAATCGACGGACGGGAAGTCAAGACCACGGGCGGCGATATCAGTGGCGAACAGAACCGCATGTGAAGAGGATGTAAATCTGTTGTACATTGTCAGTCGCGCGGATTGTTTTTGTTTTCCGTGAAGATGTAGTAATGAAATGCCAGGGTGCATTCTGCAGAAGGTCTCAAAGACAAAGCGAACTTGCTTGCAGCTCGACATGAAGACAAGGGTTTTAGATTGCAGATGGCTTCTGATAAAACTCCACAAGATATCAAGCTTTTTATCAAGCGAGCAACGGACGAAATGTTGCTCGAGATTCTGGGGCGTAGCAGACGAGGAGGCGATGGCGTCCATGCCGATCGAAACAGGGTCCCTAAGGCTGAGCCTCGCAAGGTCATTGACAGATTCCGTTTGCGTGGCCGAAAACAGGAGCGTTTGTCGAGATTTGGGGAGGTGGGACAGAAGGGCTGATAGAGTTCGCGCGAACCCCATGTCCAGTATTCGATCGGCCTCGTCAAGTACTGAAGGGTTATGAGTCACTGTCAATTTGATTCAAGGATGAAGAGCATGCCTAGCAGCTGCAAATTGTCGGACTCGAAGCCTACAGTTTGGTCCATATGTTGGAGTAATCGCCCCGGGGTCGCGACAAGGATATTCATCTTGGAGAGCCTATCGCTCTCGTCCTTGAGATTTTTACCTCCAATGACGAGCCCAGCTGAAAATGTGTGATTTCCTCCAATTGAGCGTAAGACTTCGAATATCTGTACAGCCTGCGATTGGGAGGTGTCAAGAAATTCAAGGGAATATCTATGGTAAATCGCGGTGCTTACGAGCTCGCGGGTGGGCGATATTATCAGCGCACCTAATCCATCAGAGGGTCCCCATTTCCGCCGATACAATATTTCCAGCACTGGAACGAGAAAAGCAAGTGTCTTGCCGCTTCCCGTACGTGCAGCGCCCAGTACATCTTTCCCTTTGAGGGATGTAGGGATACTCTGAGCTTGAATCTCTGTCATATTCACAAAAAATGCCTTCTTCAAGCCTGTTCTCGCGTCAACGAGAAGCGATGACCGAAATGCACAAGAATACCTCGTTTGGTGTGCTCCGAAATAGGCAGCTCATTAAAAGTCTTCAGTCCATCTGGAACCACCTATATAGCGTACTTTATGTCAATCGGCACCCCCGCTATTGAAATATTAGGATCGAGACGCACATAGTTCATTGCCTCAAGATCGAGCCGCTCGATTTTCTCTTTCTCCGATGTTCTTTTGTTCGCTGGCTTGGGCATTTTTTTAACAGGGCGCTTGGGGCGCCGGTCGGATTTTGTGGAACCCATGCGAGGTTCGGGCATGGTTCAATACCTCGGAAGTTGGAACCACTGAGGCGATTGTCAAAATGATCTGTGACCACGACGTCACCAACCCATTACAACACCTAACCCTAACTAATAGTAATAATGTTCCCGGGCCGGACGGAACTTGCCAACGCCGGGTTTCAGCACGACGGCCAAAGCACTTCTGTGCTTGTTGCAAAGACATCACCCTTTGAGATTCCCGCAAGATTTCCGCTACGTCCCAAAGGACTCGTGATATTGTGGCCCAGCCTTGGAGGCTACCGCCTTTCCTTCAATAAATTGCAGACCCCTACTTCCCTCGGACGTAGAACACACCATCCTTTCACCAACGAGTTCAGCAGCCGACAAAACCAATTGGGCTACCAGAAGCTCAACCATATCGAGACGTGCGACAGAACACGGGAAATGACCATTGAGATGCCCACTCCAGAGGCCGGCTTCAGAACACGGCATACACACGCCGAACTTCAGTTTGGGGATCAAGTGGATATCATGCAGGATGAGCGCGAGTCTCCACAAGGTGGGGAAGGTATGTCGATGCCCCCAACTCATAATTTGGAATAACGTTGGCCTGCGATACCTCATGTTAGCGCTCCAACGGAAACTGCTCCGGAGGTTAGGATTCTCGTTTTTCCTGTTTGGGTTGATAAATAACGGTCCGTAGCAGCCAGGCTCTCGTCTTATCCTTGCTAATTTTATGGAGTAGTTCTCTATGTTATAATCTTATCCGCGGCTCTCGATCTAGTTCCTCCCTCGACCCCTAAGGGTATCATTGCCTTTTGCAACATAGCACCCGCCCTTGCTGCAAAAATAGGCTGGCCATATCTTCTCAAGGGGCGGATACGATATGCAAGGCGCATTGTGGGATGCTGCCTCCTGAGTGCTACCGGGATGGTTGTCAGTGTCCATTCAGAATGGCTTGTTGAATATACTGTCGGATTGATGTTTTCACTCCCAGGTTGTTGCATTATTTGATAGCTTATATATGAGGCTCTTAGGAATTGGCCTCGCGTCCTTCTCCTCAGGTAAACCGGAAATTTGGCGTTTCGGAACTATTAGCATTTGACGCTGTGGAAGGCCTAGGGGAACTAACCTTCTTGCAACTTTCGACCACATACGCCCCACCTTCCGTCGCGGGCCATAGTGTTGGGTGAGCTCCGATGCAAATACTCCATTTGGCATATGAAGACACCTACGCAATCCCCATAGATACTTTGCTTCTGGAACCGGTGCAGCTGGGCTCGTCGGGGCCTTTCTCTGGTGGGAGGTTCGGGGCCTTGGCGTCCGCGCTGGTGTTGGGCTTTCCTCAGTCAGCCACCAACCAATTACCGCCTTCCATCGACAGCTGAAATTGATATTTAGGTGATGCCGTTCATCTTGCCGTTGACATACTTTTTCGTCTTGCCGCACAGCTCAGCATTTTTATCGTTGTCTGCATCCGCTTATGATACCAGTCCACTCAGTGTATCGTCTCATCTTCCTTATTCTCCTCTTGCCACTGAAGACGAGGTGGGCGAAGAAGAGGGCAGCCTCCCTGCTGGCCCGAAACGAGGGACATCCTTGACTTTAATCGACAAATGGCGTCTTGTCAGACCATTACTCTTAAAATATATGCTCCCACTATGTAAGTCCAGTCTACCTTTAATTCACACAGCTGTTCATCAGAACAAACGTCTAAAATAGTTTGCGTTTACCTCGTGAGTTCCAGCCGGATGGATAGACCCATGACTCACACCCACTTGCGTCAAGTTCGAATATATCATCAATCAGGTATAGATCAGAGACTAACCACTTGCAGTTTATCGCTTATGGTAATGGCTCTTAGGGAATAGCGCCAACATTATTATATCCAGTCCCATCCCCTGAGGCATATCCGGTTTTGAGCAAGATAATACATTCCATTCGCGACTATTATCCACTTTGGCAGGTATGCTTCTCCCGTCCCTGCCACCCTTCACAGCTCAATCACAATCTGCGCCACCCTAGCTGGTATACCAAACTACTGTATTCCTCTCCAGATCCTCCATCTCTATCGGCCTGCCCCCGATCCCCGCCCGCTTGCTCCCCCTCCCCTCCATCGCGCAGGGGTTCATACTGCTCACCCTGGCCTTCGAATCGGCAGTTGGCATTTTCCCTTTAGAATCAGAAGGCATGAGCATCGTGACAGTCTTCCTCCTGATCAGTCTGGAAGGCGTCTGTGGTGGCCTGGCATAGTCAGTCCCTCCCCCCTGACCCTTCCCATCACGTTTCATCGAACACTGATTTGTGATGGCGTGTTATGATAGCGTAAACGTCTTCCACCGCATCAGCCAAGAACGACCCGACCCGAATACCGCCCATGATATAGAAAAAACTAAACAGGAACGCGAGTTCAAGATTGGCTCCATTGGCTTTGCCGATTCCTCTGGGATCCTCTTTGCCTCGATTCTCGCGGTCCCAACGGAGCTGGCGCTCTGCAGAGCCCAAGTGAAGCGAGGGAAAACGTTGTGCCGGGATCTTTGATATCCAAGATAATGTGTTTAAATATTTTTGTTTTAGATGGTAGTGATAGGTAGTTGTTATACATGATTATCGCTAGAAGCAGTATCGATAAACAAGCTCACAAAAAGATAGCAAGAAAGCAAAAAGCAAGTGGCATGTGTAAAATGGTGTCAATCTTCCAGTAAATGACGTGGAGATCCAACCTGGACGTTCAATTCAATCAGCATCGACTCTAGGACTGCACCGACCCCAGCACTCACCTTGTACATGTAAGACTGCCAAGTCTCCTGAAGACTCCGATCATCCGCGGCAATTCCCTGGAGCGCAGCCTCAGGCGTATACGGCTCATACTGGCCGTTCATACGCGCCGTCGGGGCTGCAGCCCAGTACTGATTCTGCCCGCGCTGCGCATTTTGGTGGTGGTACGGCGGGTCCTGGTTCATGTAGTGCGATGCCGAGGCGAGCGAGGGCATAGGCTCTGGGCGCTGCTGGCGCGTGTATTCCGGCGGGGGCGGGTACATCTGGTGCTGCGACGAGGAGGGGTATGGTTGATGCTGATACGTCTGCTGCAGATTCGAGACGGACTGGGATCGGGCGAGCGAGCTGCGGTGCGCGGATGGGGCGTGGACCGGCGATGCCATGGCGGGCGTGGCGCTACCCGAGCTGATGCTCCCATGAGAGTCTGAACGGGGAATGTGGCTGTATCTTGTATGTATTGATGGCACGCGCTGGTGGAACTCGGGTTGCTGGTTCATCAAAGGCTGGGCCTGGTGTGGGTGCGGGTGACCGTGGGCAGGGCCACGCTGCTGATGTTGGTGGGAAATGGCATGTTGCTGCTGATCCAATTGTTGCTGTATTTGCAACTGCCTTTGCTGGAGCTGATGTGCCTGTTGTTGCTGAAGATGCTGCTGTTGTTGCAGCTGCTGGCGTTCTATCTGCTGCCGTTCCACCTCGCGACGCTCCGATTCCTGGCGTTCAAGCTCCTGCCGGTGCTGGTACTCCTGCTCCCGCTGCTGCTGTTGTTGCTGGTGGTGGTTTGGGACTGGGTCCTCCACCATCGGCTGATGATATGTCCCAGCATTCGCACGATACGCATCCTGCACCTGCGAATTGATGCGCATATCAAACCCATTCAGCTCCTGCACCAGGCTCGGATGAACACCCGCAAACGAGGGGTTATCCGTATACGCCTGCTTGGGCGAATCAGACGACCCTCTTGACGAGGGCGCCGGCACGGCAGACCCAGGCGGCGTCCGCGGAGAATGTGACGGGGCCGACGGGGATACCTTGGTGTTCAGCGTATGCGTCTTGCCGCTAAAGATGGACAGCTCGTCCACGGCTTCGCTCGAACCAGAGGGCTTGAATATGTCGTTGGGAATCTGCTGCGGTACCCCGGTGCGAGCGGCGTGGCGGGTCTGCTGGGCTTTATCGTGCAGCCGTTGTATGATTGGCTGTTGGAGATGGCATTAACGTTACAGAATTCATGGTACTGTCAATACCACGCACAAGGAACTTGACCGCCCGCCCTCCATACCTCGCGGCTCTTTCAAAGAGGTCCCGGGCCCTTCCAAGTTCCACCAGAGCCGCCTCCGCAACATTCGATTTCGAAGAATGGGTAGCAACCGACGCCAACATCACCTAAGAGTTCATCAGCCCCATCATGCACATAAGGTCACTCGAACCAACGCACCGCTGATGAAAAGGCATGAGTCCAAAGCACCCAGAATCGGGCAATCTGTCTCGGGAATCTTCCAAATTGATCTCCCAAGGATTGGATGATGGTGCAGGCACTGCGATACCCCGCCAAAAACGAGGGCGCGTACTGGCTCTTGATGGGGTCGTGGGGATGGCTAGATATCGCGTGCGCAAAGAAACAGCGGTGAATGTACAGGAGTGCTGGATCGGAGAGACGGGTGAGCCACTGCCCAGAGAACGTTGTGAGATATACGCACTGAGCTCCCGATAATTCGTCGGCATATAATGCGACATTGTTTTTGCCAGGCCTTCTCCCTGCGGCGGCGGCCCCTGGGCATACAACGGGAGCTCCATGTCACGCACCTTGCGATCGAGCTCGAGTATGATTGAATATTTCGGCGCGCGCGATGTGAGGGTCCCTTGGACGACCGCCGAAACGCATTCAGCTCCAAATCGGGCCTTCCAAAACGGAACTATTCCCGTGATGACAGATTCAGCACACGGACGTGGTTTCAAGGTGCGTTAAAACCCTACAGCTCGACTGAACAGCGCCATCGTCCGATATAGTTTGGTCTGGGTCGGATGGGAGCTCGCAGTCGACGAATGGCAGCGAAAACGTGGCTAGGCGTCCAGTCGCCAGACTCTGCGTGCGGGTGTGATGAAGGCGCGAGCGTGAAGAGATACATGAGGCTCACCTGCCAACAATCTGTAATGAAGAGCTCCCAGAACAGCGCGCGCCGTTTTTGCACCTCTGAGGGGGGGAGCTTCCAGCGCGCGCAATCGCGATCTAAAGTTACATCAATATATCACATCCCCATGACGACCGCAAGCAGACGCACGTAGCCCAATCTAGACAAACACATCAACGCCTGTGGCTATGAATAGTTGATGGGAAACTCACACTTTGGGCGAGTTTGGTTGCCATTCCCATGAGAGCCCATGTGCTTTCGATGCTATTTTCGCCACTGCGAAGACCTTCATAGATAGCCATGATGGATAACGTTTGAACTGTAGCCACTGAGGGCGGCCTTTCTAGGACCGGCTCCAATGTCAATGCGGCTTTTGTGAGTTGATAGTACTGCTCTGCTTCCGGGTTATCTGGAGCGGGGGGAAGCTCCATATCGGTGAGAGCCCCGAAGCAGAAGATGACGAACAGCAGGGCCAGATCATGGGCGCCGCCCTTGGGGTTGTTGTTGGACGACCCCGGGCTCTGGGAGCCGAGTGAGAGATACGCAGGGGAGGCTGCCCCAGCTGTGAGCTTGGACGCTTCACGGTACCACAACGGCAGCATCTCCTCGTGTAATTGGCGTTTAGTCACAGCTCCGAAAAACCACGGCGCCTGTTCCAGGTATAGCTCGCAAAGCCGCCATGCCTGTTGCCAGGGAGGGAGATAAGTTGATACGAGATAGTCGAGGGTAATGCCCGAATGATAGATGCTTGATCCCAGGGGAAATGAACTGGACAGGTTAGCCACGGATTGTGGGAGCAAGGGTCGCCCGCTTGAAATCGGTTGTCCGTTGGTGGGCGATGCTTTCCCCGGTTGTGGAGAGGCAGACTCTCCCTGGCAGGGCCGTGAGTTGCGGCTGGGCACACCTGAGCAGTCGGACGACTCACCATCAGAAGACTCTACCCGAGATTTATGGGCGTCAGCGCTGGAGGGAGGCAGGAGACAGACAGAGAACTGACCTCGGAACCCGCCGACCGTCCATAGAACGTAGAGGCGCCATCATCTCGGATGGCCAAGGTTCCGAAAGCGTCGATATACGACTCCTCTTGCTCTTCCGTTCCCTGCGAAGGGATAGTAGCCCCCTCTCCGTCGACGGCTGCGTGCAACTCAATACTGGATTTGATTTTGAGCAGGTCCCGGTGGAGGAGGGGATGCGGTTCGTGAGGATGGGTCGAGTCGTGTAGAATTGATAGAGCGTCTTCAAGCTGCCGAATACGGTCGCTCATATGCGCAATCTTCTGGTGCAGCTTTTCCGTATCAGCCAGCACAAACCTGAAGCGCAAGGCCATCAGCAGAAGGGTCTTTGAGCAAGTTGGAGACGGTACCTCGTTCCTTGGCCCGTTATCAAGCTTCCGTTGGGGCAGATAGCAGAGCAGCCCCGCCGTTTGCAACTAAGGCCATAGTGGGCACGAAAATAAATTCCGGGCTATATTCTACTCACCTAGAGCACGGAACGATTTTATCACATTTCAGCTTGAGGCTATCAATTCGACGTATGAGGAAAGCGGAATCGCGATTCGCAGTGGGGAGTGAAACATACCGTCTGCACTCGGCGCATGACAAGGCGCCTGGCGAGATCGCGGAAGCATTTGAAATTGGAGCGGAATTTGACCAGCAATATGATCGGCTCACCTCTGGCCCGTTTCGACTCCTTGTCTTGAGCCCGCTGGGTAGTGGGATCCTTCCGTGGGGCTTGTGGCATGGGTAGGGGTAGGGTGGTGGGGATGCGAATAGTGGGAGAATGGTGGGGATGCGAATAACGAGTGGTTCAGGATGTGAGAACGGTATTTGGGCAGTGCCCGAGACGACAAACGAGTATCAGGGAAAAAGGATGCGAAATGGGTGAAACTGAGAAGGAGTCTTGGTTATGGTTATGCCGAATCTTGCCTGACCTCCCTTGAAATCTGCGATGCGAAGAAGCCCTTACCTAAATGCAGCCACTTTCCCCCAACAGTCGGAGATTTCATTGGCTCAACTCGCTTGCCTCCAGGTACGCAACGTGCACCAGTAGAACTATTGCTTTGCGCTGGTAATACTATGGCAATGACAACTTACGACCACTTGCATCCGCCTGTAAATACGTGTATGCTACATACACTCAGTGGACGGCTACATCCGTTGATCACTTATTCAACAGTGGCGTAGAATGAGGTTCTGACTTTTACCCGGGGCCCACTTGAGTAAACGGAAGCAACCACTGGCAGTCAGGGCAACACAAGTACGCGATCCCGATCATTTGAAAATCATTATGTACGGTCCGCCTCGCCAAAAAACAGGCCCAACCATTGCCAAGCACTGCGGGCGCTGCGTGGACGCTCTGCGTTAGCGATACTAATTATCAGGGATTGCGCCATGGTCGCTCCAACAACCACGAGGTTCAGCCGCAACCCCAGATTGATTGATTCCAGGGTGATGTCGTTAGCAAGTGGACCTACGTGGGCTTCTGATTTTCCTCATGTTCTTCCTTCGTTCCCAAGCCCTTTTGTCGTTATCGCCGTCGATTCGCCGGCAGTATAATGATCATTTATCAATAACATGTCAACGTTTGTCGGTTGAGAACCGCGGACACGAGGGTGGGAGTAATAATGTCGAAATTGAAATTGCATGATCAATCACCGCTCCGTGAAAGGAATGGACTGGTCAATGCTACTTAAGGGCAATCTAATCCGGCAAGTCAGCCAGCGTCTCGGTCGATTATACTTCCGCCTTCCCAAAAGATAAGTACATGAAGGATCTATGAGCAAGGGAGCAAACGAGGGGGGACTAAATATTTATGGGATGTTATGTTGTGAATATACAACACGGGGCGTACATAGACAAAGGCCCGTGTGATTGATATCCGTGATTGCGGTCCATCAAGCAAAAGCGTCTTTCAGTCACTCTTGACTCTATCGTCTCCACTCTTGGAAGTGCCTTGTCCTCCCCAGCCGAACCAGCTACTACCTCTCTTCTGATTCCCGGGACGCCCGGATTCATATCCAGGCTCCGACTCCAGGGGGCTGCTTCCCCCAACTTCGTAGCCTTCGACATCGCTCGGCACTTCGATTTCTTCAAACCTGCCCGAGCGTTCACGGAGATTCATGTCCATTTCCGACGAGGACCGCGAGGGGAGGAACGCCGGGGATGCGGGCGGGATCAGCGTAGGTTCTGGCATAGCAACTGGCGCAGCGTCCAGCGCAGCCAGCTCTGCCTCGAGCTGCCGCTTCCTATCCATGACGGACTGTGAAGAGTCGGCCCGGAGGTAGGACACCGGGGGGCTTGCTGCAGGTGTGCTTAGAGTCTCTTGCCGGCCGGGGCGTGTGGACGCGGCTGCGGCTGCTGCGGTGGTCTGACGAAGCATCGCGGTACCGGACGCTAATATGCCTGGACCGAATGATCGCCATAGGGAAGAAACGAGCTGTGCAGGACCCGAGGCCGGATCGGCCATCGAGGGTGGGGGCCCTGTGGTTGGTGCTCCTGTCGACGGCTGGAAGGCCGTCTGCTGCTGCTGCCCGACGGTGGACGCAACGTGGTCCCAGAGAAGGCGCACACGTTCCTGGAGGAAGGCGTAGACCTTGGCTTTGAAGGAGGCGAGTGCCGCATCAATCTGGATTTCGTGGGTGTGGAAGAATGGCTGTAGGTAATTGATGTATAGGTATGACGATCCGCGGGTCTGGGGAAGGGCGAGGTAGAGAAGAAACATGGTCTTGAGGGTGTAGTAGAACGGAATCCTGTGCCATCCATTAATTGAGTTATATTAGAAATCGTTGTATGAAGTCTTGGCTCACCATGAAATGAGCCATTCAGCAACATATTCGACCCCAATGATGCACCCCAAGACCGACCAGTACATCAGCCATCTCTCGAGTTCTTCTTCAGAGGCTGGTCTCTGACTGAGTGTCTTGTAGGACGCGTAACCTGGATATAGAAAGGCTCCTATAGAACTGGATTCGATTGAACTCTGGTGCTCGGAAGAGAAAAGTTGGAGACATACCTCACAATTCGACCTGTAAAGTAAAATATCATCTAGTGCGGGTTGTGTCTCAGTGAGTTCTATGTAGTAGGTGAGCGAGGCCTCCGCAGCGTAGTCCTCGTGGTTGTTGGGGGTTGCTTCAAGGCCACTGAAGTGTCCGTATTGAGAGTCCGAGCAATTATTACGTAATACCGGATATCCTTTCGATTGGTTGATTCATGCCATGACACTCACGCTCCGTTCCAGAACTCGCGATACTTGGTATTCGACGAGCGATGCCACGACATCGCGCGGCGAAGAAGACGAAAAAGCCTCAGCGGTCTAGCCAAGGTGGC
>QGOG01003416.1:0-45663 GCA_003313185.1 Collybia sp. MG36 | reverse complement strand
CCCGACTGAGATGAACCATGACAAGCGGAATTACTTAGTTAGGCAGTTTCTGGAATGATTTGTCATGTTCTCTCGATCAATTCAACTGTCCTACTAATTTAAACTCAGTTGTCCCGGTCCCTCTGTCGAGGGTTTTCCCTCTCACGTGAGGGAACGGTCACCGGTCTACCTGCCAGCATCTGGTGGTGGTGGATGAGCAACAGGCTAAGGTTGTGAGCAAACGAATGACTCACCTTTTCCTGAAAAGAGGAGGGGGAACGATCCCACCCCCAGTCTATGGCCCATTTGTTTGCGAGTGGGGAGGCTGCAATGGCTCGCCGAGCTGCTCGTTTGCGAGCGAGGGGGCCAGTAATGTGGATGTCCCTGCTTCTCGTTCTCGAGACAGGGGAGTGACGGTTGCGTCAACAAACCGGGGGCAGCGCTGGAGTGGCAACAATGAGAAAAAATGGTGATAACAATGGTTCACCATCGTTATCTGTGAGCGATTGACGTGTCATGCAGCCGAAAAGGGCAGGTGGAAAACACCGGAGAAACCCGTCACACCACGGAAACGGGTGCGGTTTTGCCGCGGTGTCCAAAAATGGACACCGCTTACATAACTGCAAAACCCATGGGCCGAAAACCGCAGGTTTACCTGCACCTGTGCTATACCCTACTCACCTGGATTTTGCTCTCATCCGAACAGCTGAACGTACGTAACGACAAGACTGATGGCACTGCATTAAGAAACTTGCGGGTCGCTCATGTAAGAGTTATATTCAAACTCCCTGATGTATATTCAATCCAGACGACACACCCCCTTGCCTACATTGAATGGTATACACCATTCAATTGTGTTGACCCATCTACTGGCATGTTCATCATCAAACCATCAACAAGGAGCTGCCACATCCATGGTGAGGTCATCGAAGTGGATCGGATTGTCCAGAGCTGCCATATCACACCATGGTTTGGGCAAAAAAAAAATATTACATGGACATCCAAGAACGTTGTTGATCGTTGTACATCATTCCACCCTAGTCCCTACAGTGATACCCACATATTTTGTGTATTCAAGCTCGACATGTCATCTGCACTTTACCACTAGTACAATTCAACATATTACATTACTGATACCCAAGTTTAAAATGACCAAAACTGGCCAACAAGATCGTCCCATCAATCTCTCTTTCCACAAGGAGAAATTACCTATCCTGCATACATACCTAGTCGCCTACACAGCCTATGTAGGGCAACATAATGTGACGCGACTACGCTGACATATGTAATTGTGCGTTGTTTACCCCCACAAAAACACATTTGCAGATGCAGGTACAAGTGACACAAGTAATTTGAAAATAATTACCCATACTTGTGGGTTTTCCCACGGGTCAACTTGTAGGTACCCATGGGTAACTTGTGTCTGTGCTGAGCCTTAGTTTTTTGCCAAGAAACTCACTCAGAATGCAATGAAAGGCAGATGAGTGAATGGGACAAATAGTACATGATGATGTCATGATCCTATGATTCCTATCACTCAATTTTCACTACAGGTGGTGACATTCACTCTGGATGTGATGAATGTATCTCATCATCAAGTGAATGTCACCCATTTTGGAGTGAGCTAAGTAGTGGCTTTCACTGTCTATCCCATCTCCAGTGGCATGGGACAGAGCATAGCCAGAGGCAGCAAGGCACTGATTGCAATTGCACATATGCACCCAAGCACTCCTGTTGCAGAGCCAAAATCTCGCCACGTGTAAGGGAGAACCGCACCTTGACCCTGGCGCATTGTCCCACCCCACTCTAAACAGTGATTCCAATCAAAAATATAATCGCATTTTTACAAAAGAATCTACTGGGATGCTATGGTGTAATATGGCCAGTAGTTATACTACCAGGGGGCTGGAAGACCTGATGCGGCGGCACCAATTTCTGTCAATTGCGTGAGGGGGTCGAGGCGCCCCGCAAATTGAGGCAAGAAAGAGGCATCCGTGTACGGGCAATGTATCGAAGACGAGCCTTTGTAGATTGGGGTGTAACTGGCCGCGCAGATCTCGAAGGGCGTGAACTCATCGTAGGTAACTTCGACGGCATTTCTAGGGTTACGATCACCGGCAGCGATGCGTTGACGAGCCTGACGAATAATGAGATAACATGCAATAGGAAGAGGTTGTATTTACAAACCTGTGCCACAATTTTTGGATCGGGTTTGAGCTCCAATAAGCGTTTAGCGAACCGAGCAGCATGAGCTTGGTTGTTGGCCTTTGCAAATTCTCCGATGGCGCTACGCAAAGCAATCTGAAGATGGGGTGGTTGTAGCTGGCAGTGAGTGAAATAAGCTGCAAGCTCGAGGTTGCGGCGGACATTGTCCGGCTCTTCTTTCATCACACGTCGCCGCTCGACCTCGATCACGACACCCAATAGGTATTCACGAGCAGAGGCTACAGTTTCCCGCCACTAAATCGAAATTTGAGGTTGAATATCAGAGATGCGATATTCAAATTACCTGTTTGGCCTCATCATCAGAAGTCAATACGACAAGGAGCAACGCGCTGAGGACTGCTTTGAATGAAGTTTGAGCCTCTGCCAGTTTGTTTCCAGAAACAAATCGATATCCTTCTGTTAGTTCCGAACGGACAGACTCCAAAGAGCGAGCAGCAACAGGGAGAACACGCCCAGGTGAATGCTCTTCCGGATTCCTCCGAATATAAAGCTTGAGGGGGGGAAGGGATGCGACAGGGGAGAGATATGCATGTGAGGATCGGTATATCGACAAAAACAGCGGCTTTAGCAGGGAGAAATTGACTACTCCCAGCTGGCGGTTCAAAAGCTAGGATAGTGCTTAGTGCCAAACCTATCCGGCCGTATTTTGTAAAGCTTACCTGCATTGCCGTGTCGAAGGACCCAGCCGCCACATGATCAACCGCCAATGGAGAGTTACGAACCCATAACTCCGTTTCGTCGATTCCAGGAGCGGCGCCTGCACCGAGCTCTTCCTCTTCTAGCGGCGCCCCATCCGAGGCTTGGGCTGGCTGGAATTCTCCCCCGTCAGCGTCGAGCTCCCAACCGCCGTCCTCAGGACCAATTTCTTCGTGTATTTCCTCCTCCCGAGCCCACGCGTCCAACGCAGATGAGGCACCGGCCGTTGCTGCATCACCATTTACATATGCAGGTTCGACACCCCCCTCTAAATTGCCATTGGCCAAAGCGCGGTCAAAGAAATTTTCACCTGCAGAAACTAAAGGCCAGTTCATGGTTGTCGTGGGTGTAATAATCGGTGGGATTCTAAGGGTTGATGGGCCAAACGATGGGACGTCATCTACGTCAGCCGCGGTTAGGCCGGCTGCCTCCAGGATTTCCTCCGCCAATTCATCGAATCCATTTGTTTTGGCAGTTAAATATGCAAGGGGGTCTAAGAAAAAGATCAGTACCAGCAAGGCGGTGATATGTATAACTCTTACGGAGTCCAACGTCCCTGAGGACAGATATCCTTCCATGGACATCGCCAGCATAGAGCGCATTGTGGAAGCGGGACATTGGGTCGCCTCGGGCATCAGCAATTTTTTGCATTTTCGACAATTTGTCAGTACTCCCAGTTGCCAGATATAGGAATGATAGCTTGTCAAAGTTCTTGGTTTGCTGATAGGCCTTCTCTACTATCTGGAAGTCTGGACTTTAGCTTAACTGTACGAGCTATGCGGCGATAACACACCTTGTGGTTACCTTGCTTAAGTGCTTGTTGTGCTAGCCGATCCCAGCATTCTGGTCGGTCGATCATTTTTACGGTCTCCATGGCCACGTCCAAATTTCCGCATTCAATTGCAAGCTCAAATCTGGTATTAGTGTCTTGAACAAAATGCAACGCAATCTTCGAACTTGATTTTTAGGACGGGGAGGAATTTATGCAGGAGACATACCTCGGGGAAACCCTTCTGCTGGAGGTAACCGATGATACTCTGACCCAGCAGGGTAGAGGTGCGTATGATGTACAACATCTCCTCATAATTGTTTTTGAGCAAAGCCAATTTAAATCGATACTCCGTGGGATCGAAGGTGATGGTACGAGGGCGTGCCGAGCGGTCCAAACAGTGAACTGTCTTCCCTTTCACTCGAGTAAGATATACAGGGTTGTCGAGGGTGCATATGACACCGTGATCACTGGAGAACATTGATGTGAGCTCAATACCGGGAGAGAGAAACAAAGAGTTACCCCTGGGAGAGACAGTATTTGACATGATTTAGTGTAGAATAAATAAAGACCCCTGCGTCATCCCAGGCACCAGATTTAATCCGTATCGTTTCATGGATTAGACTGTGTTGAGAGAAATTCTTGTTTGCGATCGTAATTGCTACGGGTCATACTAGTTACGAGGGCATATGCCCAGACCACGGAAAACTCACTATGTTTGCTCATGAGAGCGACTAGCGCGCCATCACTACTCCAGACGACATATTTTACAGGGGGGCTGTTCACTTCAGCAATTGTCTTCTGTTGTTGGATATCGTATAATATAACTGAAGCCGTGGAGCTGAGAATAAGACTCGCGGTTCCACCATAAAAAATCTCGTTTGTCTGGGCAGGGGGCTTGATAGTTTTCACCACCGCGTTCGAAAGGTCCCTAACTTCAATCATCTAGACAACATCAGTTCTAGTATCGCCCACTGAAATGAAAGAAGCACCTGAGTCGTTTTGTTTAAAACAGCCAGCCTATTTCTGGCGACAAAAATCGCACTTTGGCCATTTCCTTTTTTCCCATCAACACTAGAGTCCTTCACTTCACCCACTTGTGGTTGTTGGGGGAGGTTTGTCATCTCGAAGATGCCGTTATCTGAGCTTATGGTGAGAATGACGGCTCGTTCTGCTGGGTTGAAGCTGAGAGTTCGGGGTGGAACGTATGGACTGCCAAATTTCCGCACACTTAAGAGACCAAGATCGGATCCGGAATTGAAATCATACGTCCGAACATACTTGTCGCGGACGTAGTATAGAGAGTCTTGATGGACAGCAAAGGCCGGTCTCTCGCGTTCAAGCTTAAAGACGATTAAGCCACTGTCGTGTCCTGCGGCAAAGAGGTTGAGGTTGGGGTGGGCGGCGAGAACCCAGAACCGATCATGCTCCCTTCTGAAGGTCTGAATCGCCGTCCGTTTGGCGAGATCCCAGACGCGAATAGTTTTATCCTCGCCACAAGAGACAATCAGCTCGTGTTTGGGATGGAACAGAGCATTTGAGACGTTGTTGAAATGTCCCCGACACGAATCTACTTCCCAAGCCCGCGTTTCACTCATCCGCCAGATTTTGATAACACGATCATCGGCAGCCGAAATGATAAGCGGAAGTGTGGGATGGAACACTGCGAAATTCACACCGCGATCGTGGCCCTCTAACACATACTTGACGGTCGAGAATGTGTCAAAGGTTTCGAAATTCCCCGGTCCACTCCCTCCAGGGCCACCAGCTGCAGGAGTGCTTGGAGATCCTTTGCGCAGCCCGGAAATGTCCCAAACGCGTACGGTCTGATCCATCGAAGATGAAACGACGAGATCATCCTTTGGGTGAAACTGGGCAGACATAACATAATGCGAGTGGCCGGTTAAGATAGCAATACAGTTGCGGGATGTGCTGTTCCATATGCGAATGGTCTGATCGTCCGAACACGAAAGCTAAGGAATGCAGTAAGTGAAGCATTCGTGGCCATTCCGGTATATCTCACAATCCAGGGCATTTCATGGTGAAATTGTACAGTGCGTACATAGTCCAGATGACCGTGTAGGGTAAAGAGGCAACGTCTATTCTGCGGTCTAATGTCTGAATTCAAAGTCGTCAATTCCAAACCAAGGTGATGGCGCTGGACGAACCCCAAACTTTGATTTTATAGTCATCGCCTCCCGTAACAAGTAGTGCGCGGCTAGGATGGATGGCCACGCCTCTGACAGGGCCTTGAAGTATATGAGCTCAAACAACACATCGACAGATCCAGCAGTCACTGGCCTTCGTGCTCTTCAAATCTATCCACCAGAACACCCATACGGTAGTTCCAAAGTTGTACACTCCCATTATGAAGCGCAGCCGCGAGTAATGGTTGCGTTGGGTGAAAAGCAAGCCCTTTTGAAGTTCCAAAATCAGTTATCGTAGGCATGACTCAATAACCGGGGAACCACCTTTCACGCGGTTGCTCTTCGATTCGAATTTAGTGAGCATAACAGACATGCTCGAATACTGGAAGAAAGGTTATCTGCGTAGAATTGGTCGGACAGTCCTCGACTCTTTAGAGGAGAGTTCCGTCGAAAAATAATGGGGGTCCAAACAATCGTGTGCTGACTAAGGCTCAACGTGGCTGAAAGTTATGCTCTCAAGTTCAAGTTGGTCCATGGAGTGGTATTCACGCAAACGAGAGCATTGCATGGTACGCACGCAAATCTTCCACACGGGTAAGAGGCGGCCCTGTCCTGGTCGCCCGCACCACGTTTAATACCTGCCACACGTTCAATATTCAATATTCAACGCTCACTAACTCGCCGCCCGCCAACCCGCTACCCAGCTTAGAGCTACTCCCTTCCACATCCACACCGTTGTTCGCCACGTTAATTGACGCGTGCAACGATGGTGCGAGGCTAGATGGGAGGAACCGCAGCTGTCCACCCCCGGCACGCCCGCATGTACACCCCTCGCATTCCTTTTCAGCCCGGGATCACCCCTCTACCCTCGCATCGTTGTTCGTCACGTTGATCGGCACGCGCACCGATGATGCGGGGCTAGATGGGGAGGTCCGGCAACTTTTTTCTCGAGCGTATTGGAAGAGAAATAAATTATATCCCCTCATAGCCTGATTAGATACACTGCGATGCACCAGCAGCAATCGTGCATTTTTATCAAGTGGTCGTCATAATATAGATACAAATGGAGGGAGGATGTTCTCAACTGTTCCGCCAATATCCACGAATTACCACCCCATAGCATGGTACGCTTGTTGAGCCGCAATCAATTTGGCCTGTTTCTGGCTCGTTGCAGCTCCAGACCCGCGCTGTACATCATCAACTATTCAAATTATTAGGTATTCAAGAGCAAGCACTGTCATAAACCCACGGCAACACTGAACTGTCCACATCGGCTGATGCGGTGGACCTTCCATTTGCGCTGGGTATGTAATCTTAATCCGCTTTTGTGCCGCCGTCTGGTTGATTAATGCCAGCGTAACCAATGAGTTGGATGGGCCGCTGGAGGATGGGGATGTGGGGGAATGCGGGACCGGCAAGGGTGGGGGCGGTGAACTCGGTGGCGGGGGCGCAGGGGAGTACGGAGGAGCTGCACCAGGCATGTCCGGGGGATTGGTTGAGGTGGACCCGATCGAGGTGCCACCTTGGATGGGCTCTGCATGAGGGTCAATTAAGCTGGTAATCCAGTCTGTGACGACGTGGGGCCCATTTCGGATGTAAAGGGCACCTAGGTAGGAATTGAGAAGCCGGCGCATCTCCTAGGGCAGAAATGTGAGACGATATAGAAGAAGAAGGAAGAAGGAATACGAGAGGGCTGTTGATGAGTTGCTCTTGCCCTGGGGGAAAGCGGAGGCGGCGTGCGAGACCGGATTGATGAGTCCAAAGAATAATGTTGTCGTCTTTCAGCCAATCGTGGCGCTCGTTCTTGGTGGCCTTGAATATTCTGTGTTTTGTCGAACGTTCGGATACTCACTTTGATCTCAGTAGCCGTCATCATAGCCTCTCCTTGGTCAAAGAGGTGTTTTGTGACAACAAGCTCAAGGACCTTGGCCCCAAGCTCATTGAGCCGGTCAATGTCACCATAGTCGGTATCGTCTCTCAACCCGGGCGATTGCAGTGAGTGGTGATAAAACAAGTCCAACAACACGTTCGTGTCACCTTTGATATCGGGGATCGGTGGCATACCACTGTTATTCTGTGGGTTCTTGACGATGACCATGATTTGCGTGCGCCAAAAGTTTTGTCCCAAGCCAGCTTTTATACACACGATGATTTAAAGATAGACGCCTTGCAAATCATGCACGTGTGATGGAATTCAGGATAATGGAGGTCTTTAGCCAGTCCATACAGCACCAATGAATCCAGACGGCGGGTGGCCAATAGTATCAATGATTAATGGAGTCTGACAGCACCAAAGATGATGGGTCGAGACAGTACGCAAACTGGGCAGCGATTTAAATTGAATTGAGATATCAATATCAATTGTCAGTGGGACCAATGGGAAGAAAGTGGGGCCAAGCGTTGAGCGCGGCAATGTTCGATTATAGATATCTGAATGTACTACGGCCATAGACAGAAGACCAGAAATCAATCATATTTAAGACGATTATACAAAGCTGAATTGTGCAAAACACCCGAAAGCAATGCTACCTGCCAGTTGCCCCGTAATACGGCGCTTGACCTGAGGTATGTGCCCCCTGGTGGTAGACAGGCTCGTACTGACCATTTCCCATATCTGATGGGGGTTGCTAATTGGCGTGTGAAGATCAAGGCAAGGAGGGAGGACGCACATTGGTAACCTCCATTCCCGTAACGCTCTTCGGCTTGCATCTTGCGGTAAATAAGCCAGAATGCGTGTATGTGGCCAGGAATATATCCCAGGCTATGATGGGGTGAGCTGAGTGGGGAAGGAGGGATGGAAGTCATACATGGTGAGGAGAATATTGATGAGGAGATCGCAACTACAGCCAGTGATCATGGCAGCGGCAGCAGGTGGGAAGAGAATGGTGACCTGAGAGGGAAAATAAGGGGAGATGAAGTAAACATGAAGAAGCAAAAACGTACGAGAATAAGGATAACATCGGAAGTTCTGACCATGGTGGTTGAGTACAAGCAGTTGTGTGTAGCGTGACTGCGCAGCGCTCACTGCTTATCAGGTGCCACCAGCCCATGACGTCATTACCTTGTTTACACAAGGTATGGTTCAATGTGGTTTAGTTTGGTTCGAGCACCTTGACGTACCTACAGCGTTGTGCTCGCTATCCCTCGCAGTCCCGAAGCGTCGCCACCTTCGCTTACATCATCATCAGCCTTTCTCTCATCCAATACCATATTGTAATGTCTATTACAGCATCCACAACTCCTCCACTGTGTCCGTACTCTGCTCACTCTCAACCGCCATCGCTGGTTCCTTTCTAATCTTTCGCTTCGCATCCGTCTCGAACAGCTTGTGAGGGGGACCATAAGCCAACAACATATCCTCAAGCAAACCATCTCTTACCGTAGTATAGGTGTGATCTAGGAAATCTTCCATCGCATACCCTGGCTTGGTGAATGCCTCTGAAAATATTTTTACCAGAGTTGATACGCCAGAATGGTAGTGCAATCTATGTGTGTTCAACTCCCATAATGAACTTGACAGCGCGTTTGTCAGCAGAGGATTAGGCTCAGAGGCCAAGAAAGGGTCTGTAATGTTATCATAAAAGAGCCAATCGGACCGAAGCGGATACCTACCGACTGAGGGATCCTCACAATCAGGTTGGTGTATCATGACCATCAATGCAGGGTGCCGTTTGAGGATATTGTATGTAAAAGGTATCGTCATAATAATTGCGGCTGGGGGAGAGGATAGTGTAAGCCGGGCTAATCGTTTGACAAATGAGGCCAGCAATGTTGCGGGGAGGTGTCTATCTCAATCGTCTTAATTCACTAGCGCAGGTTAATGACGACTGAAACATACGTGGAACTCAAAAATAGCTCTGCCATCCTGAAAAAGCGGGCGCGGTGCTTGAGATGGAGGACGTCACGATCGAGGAATGCGTATAGTCTTGCGTAAAACAATGGATAGTCCCTAATCAAACAACCGTCTTCGCGACGCCCTCCACGGATGGAACAGCGGGACTTACAGATTATACTCCTTCATCAGGATAAATAGTGCATTGAGGGCGAGCAAACCGACTGAGCCACCTGTATCAGAACTCATTCGGATATAAGCGTTCAGCGACAACCAATGACATACCAAAATCCACACATGCCCCGATCCAATCCATAACTAACACAGGTCTTGTAAGGTGCGGTAGCACCCCACGGTGCATGACGTTCAACCCACGGACTGCAAGGCCACGGCCCGCCGCTGCACGTGTCCCTAGGGATAACAGCGGTAACAGCGCAAGCCATGTACGGGTAAACACCGCCCGATGCGATGCAAGCGAATGCACTGACTGATGTAAAGTCAATTTGTGCAGTCGCACGCCTGCCATCCGCAGTGCGCCCACACCAGCAACCGGCTCGTCGTCAAAGAATTTGCGCCAGTCATCGTCGTCGTCCTGTTCCGCAGCGTCTTCTTCATCGGAAGACGATACTTCTCGGGAAGAACGTTTTTTTCCGCTCGCACTCCGCGCTTTTGGCGGCTTTGTTCCCATTTCTGCTACCCACCACGAATTGAGCTCCGCCTGTTCAGTTGGGAACGTATTCAGCCGCTCCAAAATAGTAAGGATATTTGCAGGAAGGTGAACGTGCATTTCTGGTGGCTTTGGATCAAGCAGAAGGGTCCTGGTTCGTGGAGTAAGCCAAATGGGCTACGAATCCAGAAGGTAAACATACGCGGCCTCGCGAAGGAAGAACCAGCGGATATCATCATACACGCTGAACCATATTTCATAAAAGGAGTCTGCTACGTCCGGGTCAATTTTCCCGTCATCCAGATCCGGTGGTGATGCCTCCGGCGTTGTCCCCCTACGCCTGAGGGGGCGCGTAGATGGGGGACAGACTGAAAGGAAAGCCACGATCTTCCTGAAATGGGCAATATGAAACTGAGGAGTCCGTACGGATGTAGCGACCGAAGTTGACAGGTGTTTTTGCAGCGAGAACAATATCTGAAGAGCAGAAACCTGCAAGCTACAGGTAAGAAATTTGATATGTTCCACCACAAAAGACTCACCCGTAAGTACTTTTCCTGGTCTTTTAGAAGCCCGCCCAAAAACCCCACATATTCGTTCAAGCGTTCCAACAACCATGCTTTGACAATCTTGCCATCCTCCTCCACAGCCGGGCTGAGCTTTCCCCCAGAGATCAGCAGCACAAATACTCTGTACAGGGCATAAATCCCGCGTGACGTATTCTGCGGGTCCAGGGCACCGTTTGTCAGCTTGAACAGCTCGGCAAGAGGATTCAGTGAGGCATTTGTCGACAATGCCTGGGTGAGCGCGGATTCAAGGTCCTGAATGGCAGAGGATGTAGATTTAGTTGCAGCGTTGGACTTATGCGTGCTTTGAGACACTGAATCCGAAAATGAACCCGAATCAGCCTCCAGCTTACGCTTCTTGGTGGGGAGCGAACGCGGCGGCATGATGGGACTAGATATTTTAACCGAGAAAGGCAGAATCTCTATTCTTTGGTTCAGTTGGGCAATGCCATTCAACAGAAACAAAAACAAACCGCTCGTTGCTGAGCACTGAAATTGTGATGACAGTTGATTGATGTTGTCTCTACATTTAGCCAGGTGTGCATGGTTTATCAGTGATCGTTTGATATTCGAGCGTGGACTCTCGGTGAATTCTTCACGTTCATCATGATATCCAATCAGGTGGGAAAAGTTCGCCCAACCTGTGCATGCATGCAATACAGCAACAGGCTGGACATGTTACCATCATATCAGCCTTCGCAGGCTAGACATCAGGCCGCCCACAATAATAGACTCGGACGGGTGGGATGGTAGTTCAATCAAGCGGCTAGTCCTCCATGTTTCGGAGAAGCTCCTCCGTCACCACGAATCGACATGTACTCATCAAACCTCAAACTCTGCTGTTCTATCAATAACACATCTCCTGATACGGTAACCTCGCAACTCTGATCAAGCACCACCTGGGGCTGACCCAGAAACCAGTTAGGCTCTACGCCCCCGCAGCCATTTTCACATTTATATCCGAGCGTGTAAAACTCGAGTTCAATCCGCTCCAGGGGAGCGTGTGCCCCCATCATGACCTCCTCACGAAGTATCATCATCCCTGACAGTAGTAGCACTATCAGATACTCGGGAACCTGGTACAACAAAACCTACCCTATGGGAATTCAAAACTCCCTGATCACACCCCATGCCCATTTCACAAACGAATCAGGTGCAAGCATGTTCATGTCATATCAAGGTGGGCAACATCTATCGGCACCCCCATCCTATCACTAACCCTCACGCAAAGGCACCAATATTGGCATCCAGAGCACCAATCTCGTCCGGAAACGTCAATCCGAGCCTGTCTGGGAATGCTTCGTGGATGGCATGTCCCTCCCGACCCATCCACCACCGGGCCCTAATGTGGAGTGGACCTTTTGCGATACGCAGGATATGAACATCACCGAGGGTGAACATACAGTCTCAATCAATGTCACATCTGCGGGAGACAGCGGATTCTTGGTGAATTCTATCACGCTTCCGTCGTCGGACGAGAAGAGCTTGGAGTCGAATTTGTATCGGATCGACAAGGCAGACCCAGCCATCATATACAATGGCAAGTGGTCATCGTTCGGCGGATTTGCCAACGCCACCTCAGCAATGAGCGCTGATGTCACACTCGGATTCACTGGTACACACCCCACGTGAATTCCTCGACTTGTGCTAATGACTTTTCTAGGCAAAGGGATTAGCTGGATCGGCTATACTCCAGTAGAACTCCCACACACCGCATCGACAGCGTCCTATTCAATCGACGGCAACCCTGCGGTCAATTTCACTCTTCCTGGGCTCCCACCCAATGCTACACGAAGCACATTTGCCGAAGTATTTTTCACAATCTCGAATCTTGAACCCAGAATGCACACCCTGGTTGTTACATACCTGGGTTGGGATAAGGAGACACCTCTGACACTCAACTACTTGGATGTTCTTGGTCCCTTGACCAACACCACCACAATCGGATCAACACAGACCATTACCCAGCCGACTTCCCCTTCATCCCCAAACCAAAGTCCCCAACGGTCAGTAGCAGGTCCGGTTGCAGGGGGCGTCGTGGGTGGACTTTTGCTGCTTGCACTCTTTGCCATCCTCCTCCTCTACCTCCGGCGCCGGCGCCGCATGGCCCTAAACTTTCAACCACGCATGAGGATCGATGATACCGAGGGTGTTCCCGCATATCTTCCCAACCCATATGATCTGATCGAAAAACGAGCACCAAATCCCGTTGCCCGCCCCAGCGGATTGTCCGAGATGATGGTTTCTCATGATCGGGGAAGGCAACCTTGAAGATAGGATGTAATCCAGTTCCTTCCCCCCGTCATCAATATTGTCTGTAACTATTTATTTGTGCCTAATGGTAGGAAAAATATGTCGAGTGTAGTTTGATAGACTTTCAGGGCACCAGTCCTCCATAATGAATTCTCTTTGGAATGGGGAAGGATCCTCGTTATACGTTTGTTGGTTCCTCACCTGGCCTTCAAGTGTGATCAGCTACACTATCGACACCAAACCCCATCGAGGAAACCCAAGCTCGAATGTGGATGAAAAGTATCAATGGACACTGGCCAATGTCTTATTGCGTGTACTATAGTACCTTGCTAACTCAAGTGCTAATGCGCGACTCACCAAAATCTTCACTCCCGGTATGATTGTTTTGGGTACTCTATCCGCTTATCTGATGATTTGAAGCACATTACATTGGGGATAGTCAATACATCATCCGACGAGACATGAGGAAAATTAGATGTAGCATACAGGTAGCATACAACAGGTATATGAGATGCATTGAGGTTCCTACAAGATGCTTGTTTGAGATAATGTTTTGACTAAGATCACCTCCTGTACTGGTGAAAAAATGTTAATGATGCACTAGGGTTGGTAACAAGGCCCACTTTGTTTAATGACAGAGGCAGTTGCACGGGTATCCTGGGGGGGAAATCATGGATGTTGCATCAATGGACCAAAAAGGAAGACTCACAATTGCACAAGTTAGATGCGGATGAACCTTGCGTCGCTTTGGCGAATGGCTTTGATGAATGGTGATGAACACGTCCAACAAATCTTCAACAGAAAAATCAGGCTTCGCTGGGTTGAGACATTAATCTACCCACACTTAGCAACAGGTTTCGTTTCATTAGGCCTCCCTTTGTATGCCGTTACATATTTGGAAAATTGGACGCCGGCTTTGAGTTTTGAATCGAGAATATCCAATTTGTTGAGGAAGAGAATAAATTCAACGGAGGACAAAAGCTTGTTGCTACATATGTTCTGCCAGAGCTTCAGTGTGTCTGTCTAATGAATATGAGTGGTAATTCTACGAGAATCTGGTCGGGGCTCACCAGTCTGTTGACACCATCATCCTCGGCAAGGGCCTGGTTAAAGGCTGATATTGGCGCCAAGAAGATGATAACATTGACTGTAGGGGAAATTGACTATTACAACCTGATTCTGGACAATTTCGACTTGAAATCGAATCACCATGATCAAAGAACTGCACCCAAGCAGCTGCATTGTGTTCAGCCGCGTTCCACATGGAGAATAGCGAATACTTACCCCGTTGGCTCCGGCTACCGCCAACATCATAGACAGTCCATACCTTGCCCTGTTCAAACACTGGGTTTGTCAGCTCGTCGAATGCTACACACGATGAGGCCAACCCAGCTTACAGGTTTCCAGGACTATTCGATGTTCTTCCGGGCCAATGGTATGCATCCTTGCACTCAATATATCACCTTTTCTCCCATTCAGCGCCAATTGGGGATGTGGATGAAATCGACATACTGGGGGTTGGCTTATACTCCTCTTGGGTGATCCGATGCAAATCATCAAGGAAACTAAACCAGGATTGATGGGTCAGCAATGGGGAGAATGAGTGATAGAAATACTTGCAACCCTGGCTGATCTCGTAGATTAATTTCTTCATCACGTAGGAATTTCTGCACTTCTGGGTGATTCCAAAAGCTGGCCATCTCCTCGGCGCAGGCATTTAAAATCCGCCGATTCTGGTTATCTTGAGACTTGCTCTCACTCTTCGCAGCGTCCGACTGCCGGCGAATATTCAAAATAGCCTTCCAAGCAATACCGGAGCGAATGGACACCTCAGATGCCCTGGCTGGGTGGTATCGCCCCTGATTCTTGGTATGGCTTTCATTGTTACCAGATATCCCCTTCGTCAAGCTTTCTTCGACCTGTCGCAAAGGGGCAAGACTGAGGCAACATTTGCGTAATTCACCGCTAAGGGTTGGTAGATTTTGTGTTGCGGAGTCCCGTGCGTTAGGGTATCGAGATGTCAAGAGATTGACAATGAAATTGATTGAGCGCACAAGATTAAGGTGGATAACGGGCCTCCATATTTCCGCCTAAGGTACAGTATGTCAACCCAAAATGAGGAAGTAAATTAAAAGGAGATTTCACCTCGGCCTGAAAGGCCATGGGAGCGAAATGGAGCTGCAGATTTTTCAACACTGTCGACTTCCCTGATTCTGCTTGACCTTGAGATACGCATGAAGTTGAGATAGGCTTGGAATACAGATGACAGCCTACCTAGCAGCAAAATCTGGGCGCCCGATGACCGTTTCCTTCGGTCCTTTTCTGCGACAAGTTCTTCGTCTATGAAATCACTGACTCGTTTCGCCTGAGCCTCCGCGTCGAGGCGTAGGGTACGTTCAGCATCCGTTTCATCACATGGAGGTGGTGGGGGCCATATGGGAGCAGCTTTATTTCGTGACGGTGCCATGGGATGGTGTGCGGCTCTTGGTAAGTTACATATGTCGCCTGAGTAAGGGGTTGTTGATCGTCCATGTTTTGATCAATTTCCTGAATTCCCCAAGCCAAATTTCATCTCCTAACGCCACAGGCCCGCGTCATGTTGATTTCTGACAGGCATACTCGGCTGCGATAAGTGGTAAGCGCACAAGCATTTTTTGCGAAGCGTTGGGTTTGGGGGGACGTCGAGGAGCACATCGAACCGGAGGTCCGGAGCACCAACCCCTGCCGGTGATCGGGCTCCCCTGCTCGGGGACCACACACAAATCGGCTGGTATGCACAATAGCATTGGGAAACCTAATACGGGTCCGGGGTTAGTCAAGAAGCTGCAGCATGTTGGAACCATACAAGGCCTGGATACATTGAAAATGATTGAAGCAACAAGCCTATGATGCATTGCACAAGGTGGATATATATATATGTAAGTATGTGTCAAGTCAAGTGTGTGTACGATAAAGAACCCGAGGATAGCGTTCCCTTCCTACGGGATAAACCGGAGTTGACAGATGTCCATGTCGTGAAAGCGATCAGTAAAAAAATCATACAGCTAGGGGGAATTCAAGCGCGGCAGTAGGAACGTGCAAAATATACAACTGGAGGCCGGGGAGTTATTCAACCTTGACAATAAAATATGACCGTGTCTCTGAGAAGCAGAATTTCTTGGTGCTTGCTTCTTGCTCTAGATTTGCTGTTGTCGTTCGGGTACCCAGAGCCCCGCCTCCTGACCCATAACAAATACAACATCCTCCTCTTCGTCTTCTGTTTCCCCTTCCCCCTCTTCCTCAACATCCCGCTCTTCCTCCCCTTCAAGACCAATGTCAGCTATATTCTGTCTGGACCGTTCTTGCTGGTAATGATGGTTATGTAGCGTTTGTGGTAAATCGGATTCCACGATACTCGGATTTGCATCAGGCAAAACGTATCGTTCCCAGCCGCCCATGCGTACCCAATCGCTTTTGACTTGCACTAGTGCAGAAAGCATGAGGACCTCTCTCACAAGATGGTCATCAGTGGTCAATCGACGGACGCGATTGAACGAGGCAATTAGTGATATCGGGATCCACCCTTTAGCATCCATCTGAGAGCTCTCATAAGTGAGAGTCCATCATCATCATCCTTGTTAGCTTACCTGGCGTTTGAGAAAATAGTCCTGTGCCATGTTATCGGGACTCAAATAATACTCGAGTTGCCCGAGGAGATACCAGCGCGTTGGATCTAATGGGAAGGAGATCGGAGACATGGGGACAGGAACAGGTGGGGTGATATGCGGTGTAGGCATTGGTGGAGGTGCGGCAAAGTTTTCATAACCAGTCGGGATATACGTCGTCAAGTGGTGGTGGGGAGGGGGGTAAAACGACCCGTCGTTTATTGGCACGAGTGGCTGAAAGTGTGGTGGTGGGGTAATTGCAAATGGGGGTGGTGGTCGTGACTGCTGGTACCCTCGACCATAACCTCGGCCAGGGCTTCTGGGAAAGGAGGCGCGAGCCCTTCGGCCGGGATACCCAGCCCGATCCCCATATCCAATTCCGTATGAGCCACGTCTCAACCCCCCCATATTGTCTGCCTGTGGTAGCCGGTTCATCAGCACCAAAGACCTTTCCCGGCTCTCATCAATTTCGACCACCTTCGTCTCAGCAACATTAGCTGAATCATTTTCCGGAAGCAGCCCCCCTTTGGTGGGCGCTAAGGCTACACAATCATGATCCAACCCATCGCCCAGATTCCCAACCTTCCATTCCGGGTCGATATGACTAGAGTTTGAAGAGGTAGAGGAATCCTCCGCCAGCTGGAGTTCTACGGTTCCCACGCGGGTATCCGATGATGGGGATGTAGGGACATCTACATCGACACCGGGAGCATTCGTGGCGGCCAGAGATGTATTTAGTGTTTCTGCGGGTGCCATAACGGTGCCTTGACTGGGAACAACCCCAGCGGTTCCGAATTCCCATTTGACCTCAAGCCCAATCTCAACTGTTTTGAAAGCGCTATTCGTGGCCAAAGGTTGTTTTTCTTGAGAAGATTCCTTTCGGTTTGTTGAACCGATTGTCGTCAGCTTCTGTCTCTTCTTATGGGGCTGGATATAATGGGGAGGAAGATCATCAGGTGATATACCTATCGCGATCGCCGTAAACGATTTTTCCAAATCGCCGTTGGCATCAATAACAGTATTGACAGGGCTGGATAGTGCTGGACTGAGGCACCCATTTCCCTCTGATGAGCTCCCGAATTTGACGGCCTCGTTCCTCGAACCACTAGTCACCTCGGGGGTTTTATAACTTGTCACGGCTTGCGATTTCTGGGGGGGTGGAGGTCGGGTGGTTTTCTGATGTTGTAGCTTCGAGACATTCTCATGGTCGAGCGAGTGGTGTAATGGGCCGGTTCTGGGATGTAGTAATGATGAATGGTGATTGTTTGTATAGTGGTGGTATGGTAAGTTTGCGTGTTGAGATGGGTTTGTGAAATTTGAATATGACTGGCCTGCTGCATAATCGGACGATCCGTGCGCGGGATGATTCGGAGATAGAGAAGCATTTGAATCAAGGTTGGATGGCGTTGAGGAAAGTGATAGGGTACTGCTGTGGCTTGAATGGTAGCTGTTTGGAGGCACATATATAGGCGGGGCTTGGGGGTGATTGTAGGTGCTTGAGGATGACCCCGACAGGTGCGATTGATGGGTATAATAGGAGGTGAATCTATCGTCTTGGGCGACTCCATGGGTGTGTGTGGTCAAGGGATATTCCAAGTTTGAAGTATGGGGTGCCTCGTGGGATGGGGGTGTATAGCTGACCGGGGACACTTGTTCCCCAGAGGGACCGCCAGTGAGGGGTTGACCCATCCCACGGCCACTAGCGCCTGCTGGAGCCGACTCCTCGGCGGGTAATTGCTTTCCTCGAGAAAATTGTGGGCTTGATTGCAGGCTTCCCGGCTGGCTATGAATTCGGGACTGGGAGGTAGAATGAGAGGTGGAATTCCGCCCGGAATGTGAGTGGCTTTGCCCGCTGACAGAGCCAGAACTAGACCCCGGCTTCTTAGTTCGGTGGCCTTGCTGGGAAGCTTTTCCAGAACGCGGTTTGCGACCGGCTTGTACCGCATCCGCCGCGGCTTGAAGTTCTTCAGGAGGAATTTGAACCCATTTAGTCTTTTCACCTAAGACCGGCGTGGTTGGTATCTTGATTAGTAACAATCATACAAGAACGAAATAGGCTGGGCAATGTGAGGGCCGAAAAGAGGGGGGCCGAGTGAAATCACAAAAAAGGCAAGGAGACGTACTCTTCCTCGACGTAGGGGGCAATTGTATACTACTGACACCTCCGATTTCACCACTAATCTGAGCAGCTGAGGTATCCATCGGTTTTCCGACTTCGGGCCAAGCGTCCACATGATGGTCGGGACGTGGTGTTGGAATGTGAGGTTTCTGCATGCGGGTGCGCACACTGGCATCTCCAACTTCTCCTGGATAGACATCATTTAGGGGGTGCATGGGCGATATTGGCGATGACTGTTTGTTTGGGCCAAGCATTTGACGGGAGGATTTTTCGGGGGTCGACACAGAATGCTGAAGCTGTTGAGGTGCTGTGGAAGATCCTTGGGCTGATATTGAACGTATGGCCATTTGTTCCTTTCGGATGCTCCAGACATTGGTGACCGGCGACTTATGCATTGAGGTATTCGCTGCAACAATTGAGAGTGCTCTAAAAGCAAGATCCTTGGAAGCCTGAGTGTTACCATTCGGTAGACCATCGCCGGCGTGATTGGAAGGAGGTGGCTGAGGTGTCGAGATAGCTACTGGGGTGGGGTTGTTTAAAGCAGAGATAGCTTTGCCTTCACCGCCCCCCGTGGTGGGCACCATATGGGGGATACCATTGCTATTTGGCGCCGGAATGGAGTGGGTATGAGAGTCTCCTGGAGGATTGAGAGGTCTGGAATTATGGGCCTTTTTAGCTCTGTCGGCATAGGACAGCGGAGACGATTTTGCCAGTGAGATGACAGGAGGGGAGACCATACCGTGGGTCAGAATATACTGCGAGGACCACCAGATGGAGGGAACAGATGATGGGATTTGCAGAGTATATGTATCAGCTTGAGCGTGCTTGAGAGAGAGAAGGATGAGAGAATCAAATATGATAATCAACGAGGGATGTGTGAAGTGACACCCAAGACAACGACAACTGGTCCACTTGGTCGGCTGGCGGTCGCGTCCAGTTCACACGCTGATTATTTTGTTTGGTTCTTGTTGAATTTCAAAGGGCCCAGACATATTATGTAATAAGATATTATTATTGTTCTGTTTCCCGCAAAATAGCCCGCGCCTTCACCAACGCTTTTCCCAATAAATTCAAACCCCATTTCGTGTCTCCCATTGAAATAGCAGCTTTTTCTCCCATTCCGATGCCCCAAATCTTGTCGTATGGGCTTGCCTCTACCATTGTTCTGTCTCCCGTTGCCAGCAATTTCTGCTTCAATGCCTCGTTCTGTCGAAATTTATGCAATGTACCCTCCAAAACGATCCGCTCCCTTTCCTTGACCCACACATCCTCGTCAAAGTTCTCTACTTTCCTTCCCAAAGATTTCACCTGCGCCATGTCTGCTTTTGAGGTGCCCGTGATATCGAGTACCTCTCGTGCTGTAGATACATCCGAAAACAGCATGGCCTTTTGAAACATCATCCATTGTTCTGCTGCGGAAAACTCCACGGCTTCGGTTTCGTCTCTGATCCTGACGGCGACCGTGAACTTGGCCGGATACCACTGAGACGCCCATCCGCTGGATTCACCACATATATCAATAACCAACTCGCAAGGCGTCTGGCCTCGAACACTCACTTCTCATGCCGCGTTGTCCAGAAAAATATGTAATCTTCCTCACTGAGCATCGTGGTGGGATGAGAGACGGCCGAATACGCAAATGAGCATGCATGCTCAGCCTTATTTAGGGTCAACTCTGAGTCACTATGACGTCAAGGGATGCTACAATATTACTACCCATGACTCGGAATACCGGGCTGAGTGGCTTGAGTGGATAAGAGACTTGTAACCACACAAAATTATGGGATTCTCCAGAATGCTATTCCTGACCGGTCTTCGTCGATCTCGTCTTTCACCTTTCGACTCCTTCCGCTCCTTATTGCTGCCGTAACCAACAATGCTAGTGCGTCCCTCAGCACCGTTTTCTCCGCTCCTTCCGCTGGTTTCGAGCCCCCAGGATTGTCAAATCTCTGCCACTCGATGCAGAAATCAAGATACTCGAATAGGACATTGATGACTCCTTCAAACCTCCCCGTCTTACTCAGGCTATCCGACTCGGGCAGGTCGACCTTCCAAAGCTTTTCTAGGGTGAGCGCATCCCAAGCTACTAATGGGGCCCCAGATTTCACGGGAATCACGATGGCTGGGCATCCATCTAGAAGGATATAACTGATAACACTCTCGCCAGGGCGCGCACTGGTTGTCCACAATTTCCGGTGCGGTTTCAGCCCTACGATAAGAACGACCATGCGCCGGGGAATGGGGGCCGGAGGTAGTGAAGGCTCGGGCGGTAGGGACGACGGTTTGTTGAACAGGTGCGACAGAGAGAATCCGGATGCTCGTATTTCCGGCTGATCCAACGTGTTGGAGACAGCCTCCGCGGTGGAGGAACACAAGGTAACAACTGATGCCGACTCCTCCAACAAGATCTCACCCACCCTATAATCCCCTAAAATCTCCATCAATTACGGGTATCCTTGGAGGCGCCGATTTACCTGATAAGAATGGTCCATGGCAAAATACAATGTCGGGTTTCATGGACCTTGGAATGACTGGCCGACGCCCGCTTGCAAACAGATAGGGTGAAAACCACCCCTTCTCGATAGCCAAATAATCTTTCACAGTGGCGAACAATGAGACGTCTCTAGATCACAATCAAGAGGGGGCCGTTTCCAATCTCAATCACTTTACAACTTACTGGTGCACAGAGCTACGGTAGAATCCGAGCGAGGCATCGCCCATGGTGTGCTTGTATTTCACAGTAATCAAGATCACTTTCACATTGTTCGTTTCGAGCCTGTGCGAGTGAATAGGAAGGAGGTGCTCAATTGGTTTGTCGAATACCAAATCATTTGCAGCTTTTGTAGTCAAGTCGAAACCAGCGTGCATCCCGATTTCTACGAGGACAGAATCGCCAAACGAAGAGACGGCTACATCGGCCACCGGCCCCATGCTATAAAACGAACTTGTCATCAGGCTCTGAGTTCCACGATCAGGGATACCCATGTGAATGGGTCTACTAACATTGGTGTGGCAATAGCCGCCATCCCGCCCTGATAAATCTTTTCAGGCGTACTGTTGGCGTCAAACTGCTCAACGACTTACTGTCACCGCGATAACGGTATGCACAGCAAGGTCGCGGAACCGAATACAAGGGAGCAGCAGAGGTGAAGAATCACCCCACTTCACAACGATAATCAATTAGTGGGCTGACATTGCCCAGGAACCTCACCGGTGAAAGACAAAGCACAGTCGTCCCGGCCGCTCTCAAGGTTTCATATGATGACATCACAATCCGCCCCGTCATGGACTGTAAAATAAGCATCATTATTATTCCAATGGACCTTCGTCGCCATTATGGCTAGTGCTAGCAATACAACTCACCCCAACAAGTTTCCTTATGATCCATGGAGCTGCGTTCTCCGTCTCCTCAGTAGCTGAAACAGATGTTGGGTCTCTGGGCGCTAAGGGGGAAGTGCTGGCCATAGCAGCAGCAAGCACTGCCCGACGTTCAGCGAAGAATCTTGAAACAACGGACAGACAATGATGGGAGTCTGCAGGATGGATGGGGACTAACCCGACGCGTTCCAGGGTAGTGGTTGACAGATCTGATTCGTATCATGGTCACAACGGCCATATATAGGTCGATTCAATCCAGATCTGCAAGATGCCATTGATGATTGGCACCGTTACTTGATGGTTTATTAGCTGTGAAAGCTGACTGTCGAAATCGCAAGCGGATATATTACACAACAGTGAAAGGCTCTCTGATCTGTCCATACAAGCCATCCATACTCGTCACCGCCAGCCACCCTCAATTTTTTTTGCATATCCCTGCCTCCGGACAAGAGCATTTAAATAAGAACTCTTCTGAACGTAGCACAACATCGACACAGTCAGGAAGTTGAAGGTCCCGTTCTCCCGTTTATTTGTTGGCGAGGGCTCGTTGAGGCCGTCGATGAACACGGGCAGTTAGAGTACATCTAATAGCGATAGTGGGACTAAAGGGAATGGTCAGCTATTCGACGGGGTATTGAGTGAAATCAGATGTGAAACACACCGGCTTGTAGGGGCCATTGGTCGGGATATCCAAATAGCTTGATTGGGCCTCCGAGAGCGTAGTCAACTTGACGTTCAGTTGAGCCAAATGGGCGCGAGCGACCTCCTCGTCGAGCTCCTTGGGGAGCATATGCACACCGAGGGGGA
Source organism: Collybia sp. MG36 (assembly GCA_003313185.1). NCBI lineage: Eukaryota > Fungi > Basidiomycota > Agaricomycetes > Agaricales > Clitocybaceae > Collybia > Collybia sp. MG36. The sequence goes on along the minus strand of QGOG01003416.1, from coordinate 22,583 downwards.
ATTTTTCGGGGGTTGTGTATAATGCAATTTGAGCTAACACTTGGTTGGCGAATGAACATGACATGACGAAGGATGGGTGACCAGTAGCACAGCTAGGTGGGCACAATTATAGATCATCCATGCACAACGGGAGGAGGAAACCGAAAGCGCACCCTAAGTTGACAAGACGGCCTTCCGCAAGGAGGATGATGTGGCGGCCAGAAGGCATAGTGAAACGGTCGACTTGAGGCTTTACATTGGAGACCGATTTGGCGTTGGCTTTCAACCAGGCCACGTCAATTTCGACGTCGAAGTGACCAATGCTGTGTCGATGCATTGAATGAGCAGAATACAAGGAGGTGGGAAATTGAACACACTTGCAAACGATGGCATCCTCGGGCATCACCAAGAAGTGTTTGGACGTGATAACATCCCTGTTTCCCGTGGTGGTAACAAACAGATTGGACCTGGGCGCAGCATCCTCCATGGTGGTTACTTCGTAGCCAGCCATCGCTGCTTGAAGAGCATTGATGGGATCGATCTCGGTGACTAGCACACGAGCACCATAAGATTTGAGCGATTCGGCACACTATGGGCCAAGAAGTCAAATCGTGCTGTGTGCTCTAGATAACCGCGGCGTACCCCCTTGCCGACATCTCCATAACCCGCGACGACGGCAACTTTACCGGCAAGCATGACATCGGTCGCGCGCTTAATGCCATCAACGAGGGACTCTCTGCAGCCATAATAGTTGTCGAATTTTGACTTTGTTACCGAGTCGTTAACATTAATAGCGGGGATCTTGAGTTTTCCATCACGGAAGGCCTTGTAAAGATGATGAACGCCGGTCGTAGTCTCCTCCGATACACCGCGGATATCTGGGAAAACTGTGAGGGGGATTACGATGCGCAGCACAAATACTATACCCTTCAAGTATTGTGGGTACTTTTCATGAACAGCATTGGTCAAATCGCCCCCATCATCGAGGATCATGTTTAGAGCTTTGCCCCCTTCAAACCCAGCGATTGTTTGCTCAATGCACCAGGTATACTCTTCCTCTGTTTCGCCTTTCCATGCAAAGACGGGAACACCAGTAGCAGCAATTCTGGAAATGTTTTAACATCGCGCTTGAAATGGATTCAGGATTTGATACACACGCAGCCGCGGCATGATCTTGAGTGGAGAAAATGTTCTAGCATTATTTGCTTCAGCCAGCAGCATTGAGCAACTTTGATTGATAGCACGCACGCAAGATGACCAGGTTACCTCGGCACCGAGGGCGGTGAGAGTCTCGATGAGCACAGCAGTCTGTATGGTCCTGGGGATTCTATGAGAAACATAACCTCAGCTCGTGTTCACATACGTACATGTGGAGACATCCTGCAATGCGGGCGCCTTTAAGGGGTTTAGATTGACCATGCTACCAAATGTCAACAATGTTGGATCGCATCGCAATCGTGAGTTCCGCACTTTCTTCCTCAAGTACATGAGTCCTGGCATCTCGTTCTGAAGATGAAGGGCGATTAGAACTTGATATCAAGAAACAGGTGTCAGGGCCAGCAAACACTTACTTCCGCGATTTCAATTTCCTTGCGACCAAACGCAGCGAGAGAAACATCTGTTATGTTTTCTTTAATTCCTGGTAATGACATCTGTTGGTTTACTTGCCAGCGACCTTGAAAACCATTGAGCAGAGCGTATGTAGATGAGATGGAAGATGGATAAGAGAATGAGAAATTGAAATTGTCCAAGATCGATCTATTTTGTTTCTCCGTCACGTGGTGGTGGTGGTGACCTAGGTACTAAGGTAGGGTTCATCATTCTTTAAATTTGCCTTCATTATATCCTATCGTTTTGTAGATGACCCGAAACATGGAACCTACAAGTCAACCACGGTGTCGCATCGCAGAGATAGTTCAATATAGTTGCAACCTGACAGAGGCAAGCACGGACAGGCCAGTTTTAAAATGTTTTCCGATTCCTCGCATTTTCAGAATGTAGTAGATATCACTTCAGCTTGGGTTACAGATACTGACCGGTCGTAATGAACAGATGCCCCAATGGCCCCGCCGTCGAAATCACCAGGGAAGTAAACATCAATTTCACCACTGGTGAGGTCGAAATACCCGCTATGTCTGAGTAAGTGTCTTGAAGATGGTTTGTGAAAGTAAATGAATTACCGCGTTCTGTTAGCCAGCCACCTATGGTGACCCGCTTATGGCGGGATATCCATCGATATGACCAAGCTGACAGCAGTGATTCATAAACAACCTTAGTATATATATAGAGCCACTCCGCTGGTTCCGTGCGCATTGCCGATGTTCCATCATTGTGATTCGCCTGATGTCAGAGTGAACATTTTTCTTCACTCCTTGCAGCATTTTGGGTGAGTATACTAAAGTTGCTATGGAGTCATGGATCTTGCCATTGTTCCGAGGTCGTTCATTTGGTCTTGGGCTTGTGAAATCCATTCATGTGGCGACACTACACCTATGAGACGTTCAATAATTTTGTGCTCAAGATCCCTCTGACTGTTTCACATTCAAAACGGGGGGAAAAAAACAACGCTGGTTGGGCACATCATTGTCAGGGCTCGGACAGAGTAGAGTACAAGGGCAGAAATCAATCGATGAGTGAGCATCATAAGATGCTTGAACGATACTCTTGTCTCACACATATATGGTTGGTTGTTCATGGAGCCGTTGCGTCGTTCGTTGCAAATGGGTGAGGCGACAATCATGCCCTGAGTCTAGTGGTCCTCTATCCAGAAGATCATTCGGAATTGATGCATCAATCTCAGCTTAGTGGTAGGATTCACTGAATACGACCTATCCTGGCCAAGATCAATAATGATCACTCCCATATGTACAGCCCGTTGGGTAGATCTCTCAAAGTTACCATGTTTTGCGGGATCTCCCTCACAACATGGATTTGATCGAAGCCTACGCGACTGCATCGTCTCAAGCAATCTAAAAGCCATCTCCAGGCCGTCGCAAAATGCATTTTCGTGCATCAGCACCGCCCCCCAATGTACGCCTCTCAACCTCACTGGCTTCAATTTATACCCTCGAGCGAAACCGTCAAAGAAGAATATCCACATCGTACATTTCATCCGCTCATATCCCCGCCTTCAACTCCCCTATCTCGGCTTCCTTCCAGAACGCAAACACCAAATCTGCTGCGCCGGCGCTTGCCACCAGTCCCTCGAGAGCGGCCCCGCCCATATCCTATATCAAGACCAGGCAGTTGTACTGATTCCAAATCAATGACCACCTCCCCCTTCGAAATCTGGGACGCTGTTCCGGCAAGAACAGTTCACGCTAGACCAAATTCTTCAGCTGACGGTGGAGGATCTGCTGAGGTCGAACCCACTACGTACACCCTGTCCCATGGCATTTCTGTGAGGAATAGCTGTCAAGATTCCAGGCATCCGTCTAATACCTTTTCAAAGGAACCTTTTGGAGGACATGAGCTCTCCGATGGTCTAGAACAGAGACCAGTGTCAGCATCTGGCCATATTTCGAGTCTGACAGGTGCTATGGGAAATTCCTCACATTTTCGTGGCCATAGAGTATCGGTCATCAGAGACATACCTCCATTTGATATCAATATGAATCCAGAGTCAGCATGGTCTGGCTCCCAGAGTTCACACACTCCTTCCATGGGCGCAATCAATCCAGCTTCGTACCCAGGTGGCTCAACATCTCATGAAGTTTTGTTTCCATCAGTTTCATCCCCAAATTCCCCTCCTGCTGGTCTGTATACAGAGTATGACTCGGCCCCTCGCGAACATTCGCCTGATTCTTTATCACACGGATCCCCTTCTCCCCTTGGTCCAGAGTCATACCGCTATGACAATCAGCATCAATATCCAGCTGCTGGCATGGCACTCGCACGTGGATCGAACTCGCCCCCCCTCGATGGGAGCATTGAAAATGAGTTGTTGTACCTTCGCCAAAGAACGCGCGAGTTAGAGACCGAATACAAAAATGCTCTGGGGCAGATCCACTTTTTGCAATCGGAGAGGTCCAAGCTCGTGCGCTCAAGTTCGGCTTTCTCCACACCTGCGCTTCCGCCGCAGTCCGGAAGCTTTCAGGCATCCTGGAAACTCCGGACGGATGCTCGAATCAGAATGTTTTGCTCCCTGAATCGAGCGGGAAACGCACTATGTGCCTGGCACGACTCAAGACGTGAACGTCGAACCTACCCGCCTCGCAACGCACCCCCAGGTCACCTTAATTGTGGTTGTACATGCGAAGAGGCCCTTTTTGAAGAGAGTCTGGCTCGGCATGGCGTCGGCAGCTACCATCCTGGCGAAAATGTGCGCATGGACCCTGCGCTACGCAACCCACTGCTCCGGTTACTGCAGCAGCGCTACGGTTATAAAGACGGGGATTTTGACCGCAATCCCCTCACCGGCGATTGGAATGAAGGAGAGGGGCCTACTCACTGGGAACAAAAATCACAAGCAGGCCAAGGGCGGTCCAGGCATTAGGCCCGTAAAATTTCGACGATCTGCTCACCACCATATCGGACATGGCTTCTTCGCTTCTATTTACGAGTTATTCGTCAAGATTGTCCCGTTTTTCGTATCATCCCATATTTGTATCACCACCACTGTATTGACACATAGTTTCGGACTGATCCATGACATTTTGCTCTCTTAGTGTCGAGTACTTATAATGTATCCTACACACTTGAATGAATAATAATCGCCCTTAATACCCCTTAAAGCTTGGCATAAGCATATTCCCCTCCCCTTTGAATAGCCTACGAGCAAATTAACGGAGGCTCTGGTTACTGTATATAAGGGCTTACACGCTGGTAGGCAGGGCTGGTGGATGGAGTTGTGAAATATTCCATCGAAATAGAATACATGGATTCGTACCGAGAGTGTACCATGTCCACGTATGCCATGATTCTAGGTGGTGTTTGGCTGGAACTGTCAGACGCAATTCCTTCAAGCGGGAAAATCATTTGATAGTCGGCAGCCTTTGCATCGCATCAAGGTTTGAAATCATGATGACAGAAACGGAAGCTTCACTGTTGGTTTAACGCCCCCGGCGAACCAGCTATTCTTGACCGTTTCCAAATGCGACTCGATCTGTCATGATAAATTCGGCTGGGGTCTCAGAGGTAAAACGACTCAGCAATACCACATTGATATGTTTCTGAAGTTCCGGCTGAATCATTTTTTTGTTCAACTGGCCGAACACTATGTGAAGCAGAGGCCGAACGAAGAAAGGAGAATATTTCGGGATATAATCAAAAATTATCTTCTGAACAAGGATAGGCATGAGGGAACCCTCGGCATAGTGGGAAACTAGAAATTTAGTGTCTGGGGGGCTGGTGGCTCAATAAAGTAAACCTCACAATACAGATTGTGCATGTAACCAGCATCCGATGGGATGAGTTGGCCATCCCCATATTTTGCTATCAAGTAGTCTGGAGCGGCCCGGTTTCATGGTCAGCCCTGCAGGGTTGGTTCAGTGCACTGCGCACCAACTATCGCCCCACTCTCCGCAAGGGTAATGGGGCCATCCGTCACGACTGGCGATTTTCCAAGGGGGCTGATATCGAGGAGCTCCTTTGGGGCCAACTGGAGCTCGGTCCTTTTGTATTTTTTTATTTCATATGGGACTCCAAGCTCTTCCTGCATTGGTAAGCGCGATAGTCAAGAATACGCACGTCATAGCACGCTCACAAGTAGCCACAAAATCCTCTGTGAACGAGAGTTGTTCAAATGATGAACGACAAGCATCTTATGTTGATAATGATGAAGGGGCTAGAAAGTTACAACCCGGTTGTATAATTTCGCAGTTCACCCCGGCGCCCACGCTGCCGGACCGGAGGGTTCCTCAAATCGTCATTGCTTGCCTGGCGCAAGTGCCAACAGCAAGCAGAAGCAAATATTGGCCCTCCTCATTTTAGATTCAATCTCTGCTGTCTGGGTTATGAAATTTCTAGTCACTTTATTCATTCCTCCCTCAGTATTGTGCTTTGCCTTCTCATGGCCAGGGAGACCCGTTTCTCGCATTGAAGGCCCGACCCACCCTTCCAATAATATTCAGATGGAGTTGGACGGTTTGCAAGGTGAACATCTGTTTTGAATGAGCCCTTCTCCTACGAGCCAGTATTCATACACATTCAGAAGAACCCTTAACTGGTGTTGAACTGGCTTCTTTGTTTCGAAATCAAGGTACGTGCGCGGTGGTATTTTCTGCGCGACTCGCGTAAAATATGGCTTTTTGCGGTTCGAAGACCTTTTAGATAGTTATACCCGCAGGCCGGATTGCTTTCGACGCGTGGCTAATTCCATTCAAACACGCTGCGCCCACCTGGAGACAGACGAGAACGAGCGCATAAATGGTGGAAACATCGTCATTACCTCATACTCTACTAATGATAACTTTGAAATAGCCGCTATTTCAATGACCCTTTGTGAATTGGCAACCGCAAAGCATTATTCTCTCCCTCTCGAATGCATGCCTTTCTCCATGGGGGATGGGTCCGTCTCACAGATCCATCCAGGCCCTGGCGCACAAGGTATATGCGTGGAGTATGCAATCCCCAGCCAGTACCTGCATTATCTGATACATCTCATAAGTGCCCTAGCCCGGAGTGCTCAATTCTGGTCAAGTTATTCTGGTTATCTCCGGGAAGTTCGTAAGTTGATTCCCTCGTCCAGTAGAGGGTGTCAACTAAATCTATGGAAGCCCAATTGTGTTTTGCCTTTCGACGATGGAATGACATAGGTATGTTGCTCCCCAGCACGACGGTCACATAGCCCACATTCCTGGGCCGGGCCAGAGACTGCCCGTGACATTTACAAGAATGCAACCCTGGAGAAACTTGCTTTGATCCGATTTGTGCTCAATCATGAAAAAATGGCTCAAGAAAATTTGCAGTCGTGGAAGAGTCAACAGCCGGTCATTTTTCTTTGCACCGATTCGTTCCAACTACTGAACAATGTTCAGGAGATCCGGAACATCATCATAGACCTCAAATATGCCTCAGATGCAATAGCCACGACGACCCACCAGCTGAGATCAGGATTCGAAGCAGACATCACTGGTGTAATTATTCACCGGGTATATCCCTCCATGTATTTTTCATAGATCTTTATAGGGGCTGCTGATGTTCAAGGACGTTATTGAAGATATGAGGTCTCGCGAGGAATCGGACCAGGTCCATCTAGTTCAACGGGTTCGCAGCCTTCTGGATCAAGGCGCAGCAGCTGATATCTCTCAGTAGATGAAAAATCACATCGATGAAATCATAGACCAGGTATTCATACCCCATCCTCCAAGAGATTTACAAACCGCTCTCCCAGCACAAGCAGTCGTTAGCAGTGTTCGTTTCCAAATTTGAGATGTTTCACATCAGTCAAATGAAAGCCATGCTCTCCCATGCCCATGCTGAGCGGGAACTCTCGATTGAACTCATGGTGTGTTTTTCTCCGTTTAGTCCATTCACCCTAATATTGCGCAGAAGCAACTTCAACATGATCTGCAATTTATTGATTTACGTTTCAATAACATGGAGAAGGTATCACCTCTCAACCTAGCCCCGAATACTTATAAACTCCCTCATCAGTCTGTGCTTCATCTGTCGGCCACCGCGGAATATGTAGCCAGCCTTCATAATGTCTCAGCCCAAACTGCGCGCGAGCTTCAAACAACCCAACTAGAAACAGTAATATCCGCTGGGCAATTGTTGAAAACTATCACGGCGCTGACTGATACAACCCAAACGCAACTTGAAAACATCAATAGCTCCGCCACATATATCAGGGATCGATTAGCTACGCACTCCGGCCCCATCAACCAGTGGATGTGGAGTGTTTTGGTGAATATGTCGAACATTTTTCTCCGTCGTATGAGCTTTCACCGGTCATGGTTTCGAGGTTGAATGATTTGAGCCCATAGTTGATCCGCTATTGCTTGAGTATCTTACCCGCGTCCCCATCCTCCGTTTCCTTTTCACAGTCCTCACCTCTGTGTTTTGCATCCTTCAAACTGGGTTATCCCATACTGTGGTGAGTGAACCAGAACCAAAATTAAACCTCGACACCACGTCTCGCCCCAGAGCGCCATCGTGGTGGTTATATCTGCCAGGGAAATGTCCACCCGCTTTCGTCATCGAGTAACGCCACGCTGTAAATCGTGCGTAATTTCCTTGTGTGATGTTTCATACTTATTCCATTCAGGCCACCAAGCTATGATGGATCACCGTTACCGCACTTCCATAATCCCATACCACACTCTCCCTCTCGGAATGTTGGCTTGGGTAAATTTCGTGCTCGTTCCGACCATCGATTTTCCCGCATACCAGATCGAATCTGTAATTTCGTCCCCCATTAATTGAGATCCTCTGCTCGAACTTGTATTTGTATTTTTCCAGTTGATATATTTTTATCGCGCCTTTTTTTCAAGTCCCGTCTGGCAGCTGACGCGATTGTAGTCGCAATGAAGGTCTCAAGATCCTACGCAAAATCAACCTACCTACCTTGAAGCATATGAGCATCACTCGGTTCTGCTGCAATAGTCAATCCAGGAATTGAAACACAATACCCCGCCATATGGGCCCGGGGCGTGTTGCAACTTCCAGAATTGACTCAAGGGTTGCAACCGTTTCGGGTCAGGTCAGATTACATGATTGCGCCTAAAAGCTAAATTTGAGCCGGAAAAGTTGCGGGGGCTGTCCTATGTAATATATTCTACCATTTTCTACGCTTTATGTTTTTTTTTTTGTGTTCGCCATGCATGATTATGAGAATTGTTCTCACTGTTGCCCGAATTTGGAACGAGGAGCAGCCACTTTCAACAAATGTCAGCAAATGATTAATTTGTGGCGCAGTCTCAGAATCCGCAGTACCTTTTGCAACTCCAAAATTGAGAAGGAGCAGGCCAAGCGACGAGCACATATTGGCAAAATAAAATGCCGGGAGACCAAACTCGACAGAGAAGTGGTAATAAAAGTAACGGAAAACAGGTTTCCAACGCAAAAGCGGCACATAAGACGAGACAGACTGAGCAGATTCCAAAAGCGGAAAAATCCTTGATAATAGAGTTATCGACGGAGGAGCGACCAGGTCTGTGGGACGTCAATTTTTATTGTTTCATGATGGCTGATGCAATTTTCTTTGGGAAGACCCCCAGGGGGTTCTTGTGACAGACACCCCTGCCCCAGCTTACCAGAAAACGGCCCATGAGGTAGCTAGAAGCCATCTCCAAATATCACCGGAGGGATCTCACTCGATACTCTCCGCAGCCGCAGGTTTTGATTTCCAACTCCTCTCTCCACCATGTGAGTGTGGATGTCGGCAATTGCTCGGCTGATGGGTTCAATTCAGTCATAGGTGCTGCGGACTCGCATGCGCAGGAGGTCCATTTGTAGGAACTTTTTTGACCATGGAAAGTGTGTTTGGGGTCCAGATTGTGACCGAGTCCATGTTTGCCTCCATGATACTAGTGGACTAGGGCCATGTGGCGCCATTGTTCCACTACCACCCCCAGATTATCCGCGTGTCTCATTGCCAGGACAAAAATCTACACCAGGGCATTTTCATTCACATCTTTCAAACTCCCTACCTCTTTCAACTAGAAACGAACAATTCCCTACTATTAGACTGCCTCTCACATCAAAGACCCCCCGCGAGCAAGCCTCATCCGAACCCCCCATTCCCTTAACGCAGGGGATGTTACCGAACAAATTTCCAAGTGAAGCGGGGTCATTGCTGGAACCCTCAATCTACCATGGTGGGTCGGATGCGAGCTCGACTTCCAGCGCTCGCCAGTCTAAGACCTCCTCCAAAAATGGCGCCGGAAGCCAACCTCAGGATGGTCGGCGCAAGAACATAGCAAACACCTCAGTCAAGTTATCAAGGGTATTACCTAGCCGCCCTAGCCATGCAGTGAGGGACTTGAATTATTCCAATCCTGATTCTAACCCGATGTCAGTCAACATCCACGGTAACTTCAAGATCGACGAGGCCACACCATCCGCTACCACCTTTTCATGACATTTGTCCTCACTGGCTGCTTGGAAAGTGCGATTTGGGTTATTCCTGCGGCCGTATCCACGAAGACCTGGAATATGACATCGAAGTGTGTGATCTGCATTCACGAATCCCCATACCCTGCATTGACTATCACTAGGAGCCGGACCAGAGCCTCCAGATACCAAGCGCACCCGCTGTTCCAAAGGTATGGGAAGAATAGACTGCCAAGGCGCATTGGATGACAGTATTGCATAGGCTGAGCCGAAGAAACATGCCACTCACGATATTTGGTCAGTGACGGTCTTCAGTCATATCAAGGTCCTCGTCAGCGCCGGATTTGAGATTGAAAAGGTTACCACTGGTTTTGAGACTCCCTGGGTCCAAATCAGCAACCTGCCCCCACGAGCGGCAAAGCAGCAAATAACACAGCTCCTTGCAGAACACGGCGAGATTGTCGAGGCCAAATTCCCGAGCTCCAAGGCATCCACTGCTGTCCTCAAGGCCTGCTTCTCGTCCCCCAACGAAGCACAAAAAGCGATTTCTGCCCTCAATGGGTTACTATTCATGGGAACCAAGCTACAGGCCCGGGCCCCTATCAATACCGCTGCCGGGTCCAAGGTCGGCTTTGAGGGCGCGACTGTGCAAATTCAGTGGGAAGCGCCCGGGAAGATCGCATATGCAGGGTACACGACACACGAGCAGGCCACCCAGGCCATGCGGGCCGTACGCCTCGCTCCGCCTATTGGGGACTTTCAGCTCTCTGCCCACTTCCACAACGGCATCCCCGCGGTGGGGGTGATAACACTCCGCTTCCGTAGCCTGCCACCGGACGCGGGTGCCGAGGCCTTGAAATTTACGAGCCCCAATGACGTCCTCTTTAGTAGACCAAACTACGATTCCTTATCCAGGCCAGCGAGCTATGTCCGCCGCATCCTTACGGAGTGTGGTGAGCTATTATCATTCGAAATCTCGCCACCGCCGTACCGGGACGGGATGGTCAGAGCGTGGGCACATTTCTCCTCCCCAGCCGATGCCGCGGCGGCTTGTGGTCGGTTGCACAATCGCAAGCCTATGTGTACAGGCCAGACAAGGGTATATGCCCACCATGTGAAATCGCTCAGCTACACGTTGTCCCACGAGACCTATCAGCGGCTGAAGCCAGACTTCATCACACTCCAGATCTCCCTATGGAATGCCGGCCGGGGGGGATCGTCACTCAGTATCATTGATCGCGGCCCAACTGGTCCGATTGTTATCAAACTGTCCGATGACGATGTCAAGAGCCTCGGCCGGTCCAAAGCCACACTCGAGAGTATTATGAGGGCAGAGATCATACAGGAGGACGGAAAAATATTCTGGCACAATTTCTTCGGCCGAGAGTCAGGGATCCAATTCCTCCGTGACCTCCAGTATGCAAATCACGGCGTGCTCATTCAAAACGATCCGACGAGGCGGGCGATCCGCCTGCATGGCTCCTCTGCTCGACGGGACACCGTACGACAGAGTATCCTCTCGAAAGCGGCCCAGTTGCACTCCAGCGAGCGTGTTATCCCACTCACCAATCCGCTGATCGCTTACACTACAAGCTTCGACATAATGCGCCTGCAGGAACGCCACGGGGTGCACAATGTGACGATCGACCACCAGCGGTGCAGCCTGCGCATACGGGGCGACGATGATGCCTTCCGCGACGCACAAGAGGCGGTATTTCGTGCAGACAACCGGCGGCGTGCGAACACGAGTGCTGCGGACTGCCCCGTGTGCTTCAACCAGGCTGTTGCGCCGTACGCGCTGCCGTGCGGGCACAACTGGTGCCGTGCGTGCCTGAAAGATTTTCTCGTCGCGGCGATTGAGACGCGCCCCTTCCCCCTCAGCTGCTTCGGCAGCGCAGCAAAGTGTACTGAGCGCATCCCACTGGGCGCGGCGCGGGATGTGCTGCCGCAGGAGACATTCGCGGCTGTCGTAGAGACTGCGCTGTCTGCGTACGTGCAGTCGCGGCCGACGGAGTACCGGTACTGCCCATCCCCGGACTGCCAACAGGTGTACCGGTGCGCTAGGGATGGTGCGGCAACAACGATTCAGTGTCCGGCGTGTCTGCTTAGCATCTGTACGGGGTGCCACGCGGAGGCGCACGATGGGTTCGAGTGCCCACAGGCAGACGGGGGTGACAAACTATTCAAGGAGTGGGTACAGAAGCATGATGTAAAAGCGTGCCCTGGGTGCAAGATCCCCATCGAGCGGGCGGCGGGGTGCCACCATATGACCTGCACGCGGTGCCGCACGCATATCTGCTGGGTGTGTCTGGAGACATTTCCGGAGGGCCGCGGAATCTACGACCACATGCGAGCCAGCCACGGCGGCATCGGGCTGCAGCAGGACTTCTGAGTGTGCAATACCCCATGGTTCCCAAACATATGTACTGCGTGATGTTTTGATATTAATTCTATTGTTGCTGTAACATGTATGGGTTTTACAATAAAAGGATCAGTGACTGTCGTCAAACAGTAGTTGACAAAGGATGCTATAAACATTCTACTATTAATTTGAACATGTATGAAACCTCTTGATAAAAAGGAGTAACGTCAGTGCTAGTCATATCTATCAAAAGGTAAGTAGCTGGACGAAACTGCTTATGATGAATAAACATTCTACTATTAATTTCATTGCTGTAAATAATAACATACGGCTCCCAGGAACACAGACGGACAGATAGCGCAAACGGAGAGGTGTGTCGCAAAAAACACATGAAGCGGATAACAAAAAGCACCTAACAGCACTGTAATCGTGGCAACACGACGCAGCGCCTGAGTCAACAGTACTATCGATATTCGTACACAATAAACTGCACACAACCGTCAGCCCGCATACAGCCAAACCAAGCAACAACTCACGCTTTCATATGGGCGACTGGGCAGTTGGCCCTGGCGCGGGAGGGACTCGGGGAGCTCCGGCCTTGGCATATGCCTCGAGAATAAATTCAGATGATCCCGATACCCTTCATTCACCGCCGGGTACTCCGCGAGCTCCCGCGGATTCGCCTGGTCCTGGGGTGCGTATACAATATACCCATCCATCGTAAGGTGATCCCCGCGCCTATTCCAGAAGCCCTTGCGCACCCGCGTACGATACCCAGACGGTGGGCTCCGGTGGGCTGGAGGCGGTGGAAGCGGGTAACGGACCTCTGCGGGAGGCGGCGGGAGCGGGTTACTGAGCCGAGCCGTGTGTGGGGGTGTGATGTGCCGGTCGCTTGACGATGTCGCGGGTGATGTGTGTCGCGAAGACTGTCTTGATGTCCCGCGCGATGACGATGTTTGGTAGCTCGATGACGACGGGGACGACTCGGGAATCGGCCCCAGGGATGCCGCCGGGACCGACGAGTGCCGCGACATCGATCGCGATGTGGGCTTTGGCGTGTTCATCATCAGCGGGCTTAGCAGCGCCGCTGGCTCCTCCACGTAGTGCGATGCACCCGACATTGTTGATGAGGACGCAGAAGAGTACCCGGATGACACATGCGGCATCGATGAGTGCCGCGCCGGGGGATTTGGTCCAGTACTCAGCTGTTCCATCCGCGTGGACAGGCTCGAGTCAATGGATGAGCTGCGTGCATTCCGCGAGTTGCTATTGCGGCTCGGTGGTGGCGACGCGTAGTGCCCGGGTGTCCGCACGATGTTGGGCGAGAAGGTTGGCTGCAGCTCTCGTTGCGTCGTGAACGACTCTGCCTCCTGGCTGGGAGGCTTCGTCTGATCTAGGGATGCGCGACGCTGCGGTGCGGGTAGATCTGGGAGACGATAGCGGGGATCGGACGGACCAGGCTGGCGTGAGGACGAAGATGGCGGCTCCGAAGTGTGGCGTTGGTTCGAGTGAGAGTGCGAGTGCGAGTGCGAGTGTGGCTCGGAGCTGTGCCGTGTGCGTGAGGTGCTGTGCGACCGATAGTGTCCGTCGGGCGATTGGACTCGTTTCGAGGATTTCGAGTCAGTCCGCACTCGACCTTGGTTGTCTCCGCCTTCAGCCGCATCGTTCCCAAGGGTCCTCGGATTCCATATCCATGGCGTCTCTGGCTGCTCCTCGCTGGTAGTATTTTGGTTAGCGTAGAGCTCGGAACTGGTAGTAGTCAGCATCAGTTACTAGCAGAGTCATATTTTGGGCGCACGCAGGAATCATATTTGTCAGACCCAATGGATTATCCGACAGCTTGCTCGCCATGTACTCGGCACTGGGGGGCTTCGGCACACGCTTGTGGGGATTGTGTGCAGCAGCACCCGCCCCCCCTACTGCCTGCTGCCATGCCTGGCCGGGTACCCAGGGCACAGATGGAGCGGCGGAGGATTGTCGACCTTGCATGTACATGTATGCAGGATTGAATTGCCAGAATCCGGACTGCCATTGCTGAGGATTGACATTCACGCCTGCGGGGATGGGCGGGGGGCCTTGGAATGGCGGACGCCAGCCTTGGGGCGGTCTGGGATAGCCTGATGCAGAGAGTTGATACTGGCCTGGGTAATGTTGTGTGGCCATCATAGGTAAGACGATTGGAATGGACTGTAGTCTATGGAAGACAATTAGATATATTGACCGATGATAAACGACCGACCAACCTTGAATGCCAAAAAAAAAAAACAATAGATCAGGCCTGATGTGCGTTGCAACAGGTAGACCAAGACAGTTGACAAGAACTGTTAGAAGAGTGATTGTAACCAGACTATTGAGGGCAATGAACAGAAAAACAAGGCCGGTAGATGAATGGTGGCGAGGGGGAGGGTATGTGTCGTTACGGCAGAACAATGGTTCATTCACCGTTCAGTCGTCCACACCAATTGAACCGCTTGAACCTGTCCGACACAGCCATCACGCATTAGGCAGTACACGTGATCATTTGCCGGTGAGCGGCAGTGCGTGCCGACACCCCCGGAATGGGCATTCCGGTCTTCCGTGATCCCATTGGAGTTGCTATATATGGCCAAACCTTGGTGCTGTTTATTTCAAACGTCATTGCCAATTTTAACATTCATCACTGTCATGAGTGCACAATGACGGAACGCCAGATGACTCATCCGCCATATTCGCTTCGCCCGGCCGGCGCTTTCAAAGTTGGGGCATGGGTCATGATACCGTTTCTAGACGAACCCACCTGTCACCCATTCATCCGAGCAGAATAAAGGGCAATCAAAATCATGACAATGCCCTAGCATCCGCCATGTCGACCGCCCCAGTATTCAAGAACCCCCTTAACATGCAGATTCATGCAATCATCAAAGAAGATAACGTGGGTACTTGGGATCAGGCTTGGTAAGTACCCCTTGCCACAATCATTGAAGCCCAAGGAAACTGACACCAACTTTTCAGGCGCGAAAATGTCACGCCCTGGGATGTTGGCCAATTCCAGCCACCTCTGAGGGAGGTCGTCGAGTCTGGGGAGGTTCCATTCCCTCACCAAGGCCGTGCCCTTGTTCCTGGGTGCGGAAAGGTGCGACTCAGTCAATGGTTTGGAGGTGACGCTTACGCACGTACCGCAGGCCTACGATGCAATCTATCTCGCAAACGCACTATCACTCGACACTCTCGGCATCGATGTGTCCCACACCGCCGTTGAGCGTGCACACGCGTAAGCGTACCCCATCCCGTTGCAAATGATTGATGCGCACGCGGAACTAGGGTTCTAACCGGGCCAGATGCCCCTACCGCGGGCAAGGTCACCGTCAAAGTACAGGATTTTTTCTCCTTCCAAGTTTCTGATGACCAAAAGTTTGACGTGGTTTACGACTACACGTGAGCTCCCTATCCTATGCTTCGCGGGCATTTTGATATATAGCATAACACAGCTTCTTTGTCGCGATCCCCGTGGCGCGCCGCGCAGAGTGGGCGAAGCAGATGATCGCCCTGATCAAGCCTGGCGGTTACCTCATCACCCTTGTCTACCCCATCGACCCCCCCACAGATACCGGCCCGCCGTTCTTTGTGCGCCTGGAGCACTATGAAGCGCTCCTCGGCGCTGATTTTTCCAAGGTGTATGATAAGATCCCCATGACGTCCACGGAGACACATGCGGGCAAGGACAGGATGGTGGTATGGAGGCGAAATTAGTAGAGGGTAGGTAACAGTGGTGTGCACAAGGTCAGTCTGGCCACGACTTCATATTCTTGTGTATAGTAGTCAAAGAATAGTAGACCAGCGACCGTGGTAGCGTACCATTGCCACATACATCTAGCCTCTGTCTCCCATCACCCAAGTAAACATTCCCTTGAACAGCCCCGAATCAGTGCAAGCACAGAAAGGCCACGGTGGACCGGTGATAGCCGAGAAGCCCGTGCATCAGATCGGCCCTGCGCCCGACCCATGCGAGCTCCAGGTTCGCAGCGGCGTCTACCCGAACAAGATCCTCCACCAGAACAAAAAACGAATGGGCTACATACTTCTTTCACTGCTTCATCTGATGGGCATGCCTAAGAACAGGATGAGCACGATGGCGTTGTTGAAAGCTCTGTACAGGAGGCACAGACCTTTCAAAGGCTTCCGGCATGGACCAGCGACTCAGACCTAGACTCGGAGATACCTGTGGTGGTGAAATGATGAGGAGAATTTACAGACTTCGGGGAATATGAGGTGCAGCTTGGCAACTCCGTAGATGTTGATGTGTCTACTTCGTTGACAGACTGTGGGGACTTGATGTGCAAAGGAAATGTTATGTTGGGGCTCCGTATGGCAAGTAATCTGAATTATGATCCTGCTATTCCGTGTAATAATACAATCAATTGCAGGAGCCAAGTGTCCCGTAGCCCAACATCAGAAAAAAAAACTTGATTTCAGCTCCAGATTCAAATACCCTATTTTTCGCCGGAATCTTCCCAGTTTTTGGCTCTTAAATCTTCAAAAAATCGGCCGAACGTATAGGGGAGCGCGCGGGGAGCTGTACCTTCACTTCCGGAACCAACCCAGAATGGGTATACCGCCTCGTACCCTTCACATCTTTGAGGCGAAACAAACGCCTGTTTATCAGAATCTCTGCTGGCGCGCGCAACGCTTCATCATCAAGCACACACGCTGTCTGCGCCATCATGGTGTCCCACATGCACTCGTCTGTGCCGGGGTAAATTGTAAGAGTTAAGCGCTGCAATCCAGAGATCACACTGAGGAGCACCAGCAACTCGTCCTGACGCAAATCAGCGGAATCAAAGCAGAGGGAACCAGGAACTCACGAAATGTTTGTCGTACCACACGAGATCCAGGGCCAGCGTCTCCAGGGCATAACACTGGGCAATCGGGCGCAAAGGGAGCAGTGGGAGAGTAGGATTCCAGTCATTGAATTTGAGCATAAGGTTTTTGAGCGTGCCAGCATGGCGTGGGAGCGCGCGATCGAGGAAGTCGTCCTGAAGCCAGCCGTTCAGCACGCTGAGCCCTTTGAGCCCCGGGTGCTGGGAAAGATAATCAACGAGCGCATCGTTTTCACGCAATACGGACAAGATTGGCGGGAACACACGCGCGACAACCAGTGTATCCCATAATGAGACGAGCCCTGCATTAGAAGGCGACAGGCTCCCAGCGAGAAGCGTGAAGCTTTGCAAAGCGTGCAGCCCATGCGCCGCGTCCCCAAGCTGCAAGAAAAAGTTCTCCACGGTGAGATGCAAAAGGCATGCGCGGTCCGGGGGCACCCTGCTGAAGACGGTGCCCAGATCAGGATCCGGAATTCTCTCAGAGTGATATCGGCGGCGGAACTCGAGACGCTCGAGGCGCGGACTACCAGCCACGAGGGCGGCCATCAGCTCCAGATCCTGCGGACGCTGTACTACGAGGAAGTTACCCATCCCCGCCACATTGACGTATAAGCTCTTCAGGCGCGGCCCGAGCCGCACTAGGGCTGCGTGCAGCTCGTCCGCCCGGTACTCGATGCGTACGTTGAGATCCGGCCCTAACGGAAGCATACACAGGCCGCCCACAATGGCATCGATGCACGCCACGGGGTCGGCACGGCTAATGATCCATCTGAACCCACTAGTTAGCGTCTGTTTAGGGGGCGACGCCGGGACTCACTTCACGCTCTGTAGCCCGACCAGAGCTCTTAAAGCAGCACTGAGGCCTACATCGGCGAGTGCGCTGACCGCTTGAACCTGGGACAACATTAGCCTCTCCTGGACAGCCACCGACTTTATATGAGCGTACATGATCAACGCCATACCGATTCCCCCAGCCATGATCTTTGACTGGGCGGATCTCCAGCGTTCGGGCAGCTCCGTATATGGATTCGCTTCCCAGGGAGCTCGCGAGCTGCTTTATCTGAGCTGTGGTGCACGTGATGTCCCTGTGCAAATCAATGATGACATGCGAGAACAGGATGGGCACAATGGCACTATTGAAACCCTTGCAGGTTGGGCGCAAACGCTTCAGAGTCTTTTGAGAGAGCTGCCCTGCATGTTAATGGTGCAATGAATCAGATGGGGAGGGGGATTGTGTGCAGACCTCCGAGTCGGTGAATATAACATTCAACAATTCTGCTGGCAGGTCGAGAATGTAGGCCATTGGATCAGGAGGGTGAGTAGAACTAGTGGTTAACCTCCAGATATCAAGTAAAGAGGATACTGAACTCTAATAGAATGACTTGAGCCATGAGCTTGTTGGCAAGAAGCCTGACGGTGAGACACGACCCACACTAAGAATGACAAGATCTGATGCAAGCATGTGCCCTCCCTGACTTCTGTTTTCAGAGATCCTTCGCCGACCCATAATGTGCGCACCCCGTCTCACCCAGGCCGAGGCATTGGTATTCAGAAAAATTGGCCGACACTGGGCGTACCGATGATATGGCGAGTAAAAACAACTGAGGCGGTTTACCAGAATACCTAGTATGAGAAGACTGAGGATCGGCTACGTTGGGACGTCATTTCCACGTATGTAGTCTCACCCCAGCCTCGCTTGGGGACCAATGATAACCCACTGCCATGTCATGGTGGGTCTGCTGGATCACAGGTTGGCGCCGCAATGAATAGATCCTATATTGGTGCCTCGGTTCTAAAATGTCCCTCCAGCCGCGGCTTCGCAAAATATATAGAAACACTCATCCCTGCATTTCTGGGTATATTAATGTCACGGTAGCGAGCCAATGCTCGACCCGTTGATTCTCACTTGGGCGGTGCACAGTAATTGGTAAGTGGTAGTGCAAAATGTATAAATAATGCATACTATGTACGAGAATGTCGCGTTGAAGCTTTAACGTTTTAACATGAGTACAGCGACCGCCCACATCTTCACATAAGCAACAGCCTCAACCTACACTGTGAGACAAATCGTGCATAGTTATCATAGGCATATTCACTCCACGAACGGGCCCGCATCCACATACTGCCTCGCCCCGTCCACACTCCGCAAGTAGAACAGGTACCCGCGCGCAACAATCTCCTTCGGTACATACATTGCCTTCTCGTCAATTAGGCGCGCCGCGATAGTGTCCCACACCCGCCAGTCTACATCAGCCTCCAAGTACGTACCTCTTTGGATTGTGCGCGGTATCCCAACGGTGAGCGTCACGCGTTGCATCTTGGGGATCGTGCGGGGCAGAAACAGCAGTTTCTCCTGTGCACGAGTCAGTATTAACCGTTAGAGGGATATCCAAAAACAGCACGTACGAAGGATACGGCGAAATCTGGCTGGTTGACCCACGTGGTATGGGCCGCGAACGCCTCCAGCAGCACACACTGCATGATTTCATGCGCGCCGTGCGGGTCCACGAGCTCGACAAACAGGTGTCAGAGCGTGCGCGCGTGCTGCGGGAGCACCCCAGCAAAGAATCTGGCAGCGAGCCCGTCCTGCTCGTCAGTCGGCAGGTTGCGCCGGCGGGCGTCGCGCATCGTGTGCAGGGCGAGAGAGTCAATTCCTGGGTGCCGCTTCAGGTAATCGATGAGCCCGTCGTTGAGGTCGTTTGCGACGACGGATGGCGGGAACACGCGCGCGGCGCCCAAGGCAGCCCACAGCGGGACGAGCCACGGGTCGTTCTCGCGCGCGTGCCCGCGCAGGTGGGGTATGGATAGCATGAGGCTATGCAGCGTGCGCAAGTGGTGTGCTGTGTCCCCAATCCGCGCTCGAAACCCACCCAGGGCGAGGGGTGGGGGACACGTGCGATCTCGAGGCAGCACGCCAAGGATGTGGTCCAAGTTGAGGTCCGCACCTATGCCGCGCCGGCTTTCAAATGAAACTCGAGGTGTTGAAGGTGTATTTTTCCAACCACAAGAGCGGCAAGAACCCCCATGTCGTTCGGCTGTCGGGTGAGAAGGAAGCTGTTCTTGGTGCCTGTGAGGACGGACAAGCCTGTGAGGCGCGCGCCGAGCCGCACGAGCTGCGGGTACATGCTGTTGGCGCAGAACTCAACCCGCAAGCTGAGCTTCAGACCGGCCGGGAGCGCACAGAGGCCCTCGATAACTGCTTCGACCCTTGCCATGGAGTCCGCGGGACTAATTGTCCACCCATGTCCACTGAGCAATTGAATGAAGAGCGACACCGCCACTCACCGCACTTCTTGCAGGCCGACCATGGCTCCTAGGGCTTCACTTAGGTGTCCGTCAATAACCGAGCTGCGCGGATGCTCCACGTCGAGGGTCCGGATCTTGAGGCCTTGAGGGTCCGGACAATTCTGTATGCGTACCCACTTCGCGCGAGCGATAAAGTTGGTCAATTTAGATCGTGCTGGGCCCCAGGCGCCCCTCCATATCGATGGTGATGTGTAAGAACCGGACGGGCACGATCACGTTGTTGAGAGCACGACAGAGGAGGCGCAGGGTCCCGCAGGCGTAGACCGTAGGACATGGACTTATGTTCACGTTGAGCTGGCTCTGATATCGATGCCTATGCACATGTGTGAGTGATGTCAAGATCTCGGTGAGTATCAAGTGAAGCAAACCTATTGGTATGTCGGGAATATGGGGCATGGTGAATGACAAGACGAATAGATCACGAATGGGAATTTTTGTTGAAAGTTTGGAAATCTATGCCCGGGAAAGTTGTCGATGACTTGAATCGGTTACATAGCCGCTAGCGCAATGGCGATGCAACTCACGATGTAGTACGCAGCGGGACGCGGGACCCCCCGAGTCAGGGCTTCACACGGCTACAGTCAGCTCCTGACACACTTCGGTTTCCTCTGCGAACTGGGTTCTAGTAAACTTCGTTGAGTCGAGCTTGACAACGAGGGACACGTCAACGAGTCGCCTCCACGACACCACTGTGCTTGTAATAACCGCTGCCACTGTACGCTATTCAAACTGTATCTCCAGTTCGCCCAACTGACCGCTATCTTCCTGCCCAGGGGTCCAATACCATATATCCACAACATAACTCTACAATGCGGCTTGAGCAACCAGATGAGTTGAAACTTGAATGATGTTGACGCCTTCAAGTCAGCACTCAGGATATACCAGTGCCGGTGTTGCGACGTTGCGTTCCCAGTGTGTGCAAGCACACGCGGGTGGCCAGTAGTGCAATGTTCGTGGCATTGAAGTATAAATGAACAATGCCACGCCTTATTGAGGCTGCACATCAGGAAAAACATAAATTGTACGTAGTTGTCCTGTTTGGGTATATTGAGGGATGTTGGCTCTGCACTCATGTGAGGGAACGCTGTAGTCGCCGTAGCCATCCGTAGTGATACATTGTCATGTAACCATGGTTACTTCGAGTATGCTGATTGTATTGTAGTGCTAGAGAGGCAATATATATATTTGGGGAGAAATAGAGTATATAGTTACTACAAGCCTCGGATAATACCTAGTAGGATCTGGTATCATTACCTACTAAGTGACACCACGAAATAGAACTCTTTGCGTACCGCTTTCCGAGAATCGAGCAAGGCGAATATAATGATTTTACTATGTAAAGAAGAGATGAGCTACAGCGAGATGGGCGAAAGCGCAAAGCGCTTCCCGAACGAGAAGTCGACTCAGGCTCGACGAGACGAGCTGCGAGGGCGGGAGGGACACTCACTTGGGCCTCGCAATGTCTGCCGCAGGCTGAAATCGGTTCCCGATCAGTGCGAGAAAGTGATACAGGGCGTGGAGGGTGGGTGAAAAGAAAGAGTGGACGCAAAGAGCCACGGCGTCTGGGACTCTAGACGTGCGTGGCTGGAAGAGAGAAAGAGAGTGACATTACTCGTCACGCTTTCTCAAAGACAATGTTCTATTCTACGCTCGTGCCTCACTACGTTATAGAACTGCAATCTTTGCGTACCGCTTTCCGAGAATCGAGCAAGGCGAATATAATGATTTTACTATGTAAAGAAGAGATGAGCTACAGCGAGATGGGCGAACAACAATCCCTGTAGCCTGTTTATAATTCCCCCTGGAATTTCCACCTGTACCCATTAAAATGTACCTGCTTGACTCCCATATACATGGCCACATTATAATTCACACCCCAGGAAGCTGGCTCAATTGTCATCTGGGAGATAGGAATTATAATTCCTCCATTGCCTGTGCAAATTATAATGCCCACTCCTTCTTGAGGTCCCATCATAATCTGAGGTTCTTTGACATCTCATCAGATTCCCAACTTCTATTGATTCCCATTATAATTGGACCTGATGTCATGGGTCAATATGTTTATTTTATTCAAATTATGGAGA